>JAOTOM010001547.1:0-72552 GCA_034440615.1 Ashinkailepas kermadecensis | reverse complement strand
TTCGTGCGATGCTACGGATTCTGCTGGGCCTCCTACGCTTTGTTAATTGCTGCCACATGATAGACTTGCGCCATATCTGACGTGATAAAATGCTTCGTATGGGCGTTCGCTGCGAAAATCTGATTAATTAAATTCGATCATTAGTTCCCTTCTTACCATATTTTATGGTGAAGAAATGCGGATACCCGCTGAGCTTTGATGCACCTCATATCTTTGAATAAACATGCTTCCAGGTTGGCTACCGAACCGAAGCCCTGCCTGAGTGTACTTCTTTGGACCCGTTTCGTATTTCTTCGTCTACGGATGTGTCCTAAGGCTCCAATTCATTTTTGTTAGAGGTCCAACGCATTTTCGAAACCCCTGCTCGTTTTAGGGTTTGTAGCTTTTTTGCGCACCGAATATTTTGTTTTTAGTTGTCGGGGCGCTTTCAAAGATCTCGATGTGTTTACTTAGTGCCCGGTATTTTTGTTCGTTTTGGGATCATGTTCCTTTTTGCGGCCCCAGCCTCTTTTCAGGCCCTTGTGCGGTCATGTGCCCCCTATGTGCCTTGAGAGCTTCCGGTGTTTTTGTTTTTGTTTTTTTAGTATTCCCGGTATATATATGTAGTTATGGCTACAACGCATGTTTTCGGACCATGCCGCTTTTTACGAGACTGCGCTTTGAAGGGCCAGTCGCATTTTCGGTCCCCGTTGTGCTCTTAGGGTCCCGCTGTGTTTATTTGGGGCTTCTGACGCACATTTGTGGGGCTCCAGTACGATTTTGAGGTTTCGGTGCGATTTTTCTGGGTCCCAGCGCGACTTATCGCGCCCAGGCGCGTGGTTCTGGGACCCAACGCCAGTTATCTGGGCTCAACGCGATTTTGTGGATCTCTTCTGAATTTTCTTTAACTTCCGAATCCCGCCCTGATTTTTCGAGTCCCTGGTGCCATGTTTTTGTATCTCACCTCGATTTTCTTCGAGCTCCGATATGTTTTTCGATGCCGTACGCGATTTGTCAAGGCATCTGATGACATGTTCGGTGCTCCAGAACCATTGTCCTGACCCGGACTTTTTTGCAATCCCTCCTGATTTTGGAGGGCTCCGGCTTTATTTTTCGGATACCAATGGGACTTTGGGGGTCACACGGTGCCTATGTGGGGCCATAGACGACAATTGTTGGCAGCCCGACGTTAATTTTTGATGCCCAGACCAAATTTTTGGTACTACCGATGGGTCCGAGCGCGAAATTTTTGGTACTACCGAATTGTGGGTCCGAGCGCGAAATTTTTGGTACTACCGAATTGTGGGTCCGAGCGCGAAATTTGGTGGGACCGGTTCGAGTTTGCGGGGCGCGTTGTACTTAGCTGTGACCCCAATGCGATCTTGGCGGTTCCTGTTGCAGATTTTCGTGCCTCGGAGCGAGTTTTCTGGGGCCCGACGTATTTACTTTGAGCCCCTACGCGAATTCTGGTGGACCGACGCGAATTTTTGTGGTCCCAGCGCGACTTTTGGGGGCCTCAGCTCGATTCTTGGGAGCATATCCCTCTTAGGAGGGAGGGGCCATTTGCCCCTTTGATATGTTACTGCGGCCACTGAAGGAGTTCTATTTTTTCTATAGGTCCTTATGTGATATTTCGGGTCCTGGTACGATTCTTCGGTCTCCAGGTGCGATTTTTTTCGGTGCCCTGACACGTTTTTTTTCCAGTGCCCAACGGGTTTTGCGGGGACTTTGACCCGATTTTTGTGGGCGCAGAGTGACATTCCGGTTGATAATTGATTTTTTGGGCAGCAGCAACCTTTGAGGTCCAGGCGCGACTTTTTTGGTCCCCAGTGAGATTTTCGAAGGCTGCGACGCGACTCTTTTAGTCCAATGTAATCTTTTGTGTCCCGACGTCATTTGCTTGGATCCCTAGCGCGAGTTTTAGCGACCTCGACACTTTGTGGGTGTCCAATACGTTTGGGATGCTTTTGGTGTCATTGTTGGGGCCCAAGAGTGATTATCCATGTCCGGATTGTTTTTCGTTGTCCCGGCTTCATTTGTGTCCAAATGATACTGTTGGGGAACGGTACGACTTATCGTACCCCTAGCGTGATTTTCATGATCCGGGCGTGAATTTTTGGTACCCATAGGCTCAGCGAGATTTTCAGGGGCCCCGGCCGGATCTTTTTGGGCCCATGTCGTGATTTTCAAGTACCCCGGCACGACTCCTGCCATTTCAGACGCTTCTAGAAAATCATAGACCTCCTCTCCCGTCTTAGGGGTCTCGTCTCATTTCCTGGAGCTTCTTTACCGGTTTTGGACGTCTTCTCGTCCGTCCTACCCTCCTCCATATTCAATGGTCCTCCTCTCCCGTTTTGGAGGACCTCCTCCCACATCCTGGGGCCCCTTTAACATGGCATGGGACTTCCTCTCATGTTCCAGGGGCATCCTCTGCCAAATTAGGAGCCTCCTGCCACGCCTCGTGGGCCTCCTCCTTTGTCCTCGCAAAGCTTACCCGTCTTGAGGGGATCTTCAATTTTGGAAACCTCGCCTCCTTCCATACCTGCTACCTACCACTCCCATTTTAAGGGCCTTCTCTCATTTCCTGGGAATTCCTTCCGGTCATCGGGGCCTCATTCGGCCCTAGAGACCTCCTACTCCATCTCGAGGGACTCCTCTCGAGTCCGGCAGGGGCCTCCTTTTTTCTTTTTGAGGCTTTCTTTTTCAAATTAGGGGCCTTCTCTCACGTCTTCGGGGCCTCCTGTTCCTCGTTTTGATTCTATCTTTTCCCATTTTAAGGTTGGCCTCTTATCTCCTGGTGGACTCCTGTTCTCTCTTAGGTGGCTCCTCTTCCAAATTCCACGCAACCTTTCCTATCTCAGTTACCTTGTCATTTCCTGGGGACCTTCTTGCCCGTCTTGAAGCCTTCTTTCTCGCCTGGAAGCCATCCCTCTTATCTAATGGCCATTCTCTCCTATTTTAGGGGCTTCCTCGTGCATCATAGGGTCTCTTTCCAATCTTATATCGTCCTCTTCCGAATTAGGTGCTTCCTGACACTTTTCTGGATTATCCTTTTCTATCTTGGTGGAACCTTACCCGTTTCGGGGACTGCTTTTACGTCTCCGAAACCTCATCTCATATCCACTGGTTTCTCTTCCGTCTTAGGGCCTTCTCTCATTTTCTGAGGTCTCCCTTCCCGTATTGGGGCCTCCTTTGCAATCCTGGGGGCCTCTTTTGCAATCCTGAGGGCCTCCTTTGCAATCCTGGGGGCCTCCTTTGTAATCATGGGGCCTCCTTTGCAATCATGGGAGTCTCCTTTGCAATCCTCGGGGCCTCCTTTACAATCCTGTGGGCTTCCTTCGCAATTCTGAGGGCCTCCTTTACAATCCTAGGGGCCTCCTGTGCAATCCTGGGGCCTCATTTGCAATCCTGGAGGCTTCCTTTTGCAATCCTGGGGGTCTCCTTTGCAATCCTGGGGCATCCTTTGCAATCCGGGGGCCTCCTTTGCAATCCTGGGGCCTCCTTTGCAATCATGGGGCCTCCTTTTCAATCATGGGGGCCTCCTTTGTAATCCTGGGGGCCTCCTTTGTAATCCTGGAGGCCTCCTTTGCAATCCTGGGGGCCTCCTTTGCAATCCTGGGGGCATACTTTGCAAACCTGGGGCCTCCTTTGCAATCCTGGGGGCCTCCTTTGCATTCCCGGGGGCCTCCTTTGCAATCCTGGAGTCCTCCTTTGTAATCCTGGTGGCCTCCTTTGTAATCCTGGGGCCTCCTTTGCAATCCTGGGGCCTCCTTTGCAATCCTGGGGCCTCCTTTGCAATCCTGGAGTCCTCCTTTGAAATCCTTGTGGTCTCCTTTGCAATCCTGGGAGCCTCTTTTGCAATCCTGGAGTCCTCCTTTGAAATCCTGGTGGTCTCCTTTGCAATCCTGGGAGCCTCTTTTGCAATCCTGGGGCCTCCTTTGCAATCTTGGGGCCTCCTTTGCAATCCTGGGGGCCTCCTTTGCAATCCTGGAGGCCTCCTTTGCAATCGTGAGGGCCACCTTTGCAATTCTGAAGGCCTCCTTTGCAATCGTGAGGGCCTCCTTTGCATTCCTGGGGGCCTTCTTTGCAATCCTGGGGCCTCCTTTTTAATCCAGGGGGCCTCCTTTGTAATCATGGAGGACTCCTTTGTAATCATGGAGGCCACCTTTGCAATCCTGGGGGCCTCCTTTGCAATCTTGGGGGCCTCATTTTCAATCATGGGGGCCTCATTTTCAATCATGGGGGCCTCCTTTGTAATCCTGGAGGCCTCCTTTGCAATCCTGGGGGCCTCCTTTGCAATCCTGGGGGCCTACTTTGCAATCCTGGGGCCTCCTTTGCAATCCTGGGGGCCTCCTTTGCATTCCCGGGGGCCTCCTTTGCAATCCTGGAGTCCTCCTTTGTAATCCTGGTGGCCTGCTTTGTAATCCTGGGGCCTCCTTTGCAATCCTGGGGCCTCCTTTGCAATCCTGGGGCCTCCTTTGCAATCCTGGAGTCCTCCTTTGAAATCCTGGTGGTCTCCTTTGCAATCCTGGGAGCCTCTTTTGCAATCCTGGAGTCCTCCTTTGAAATCCTGGTGGTCTCCTTTGCAATCCTGGGAGCCTCTTTTGCAATCCTGGGGCCTCCTTTGCAATCTTGGGGCCTCCTTTGCAATCCTGGAGGCCTCCTTTGCAATCGTGAGGGCCACCTTTGCAATTCTGAAGGCCTCCTTTGCAATCGTGAGGGCCTCCTTTGCATTCCTGGGGGCCTTCTTTGCAATCCTGGAGGCCTCCTTTTTAATCCAGGGGGCCTCCTTTGTAATCATGGAGGACTCCTTTGTAATCATGGAGGCCACCTTTGCAATCCTGGGGGCCTCCTTTGCAATCTTGGGGGCCTCATTTTCAATCATGGGGGCCTCATTTTCAATCATGGGGGCCTCCTTTGTAATCATGGAGGCCTCCTTTGCAATCCTGTGAGCCTCCTTTGCAATCCTGTGGGCCTCCTTTGTAATCCTGGAGGCCTCCTTTGCAATCCTGGGGGCCTCCTTTGCATTCCTGGGGGCCTCCTTTGCAATCCTTGAGTCCTCCTTTGCAAACCTGGGGGCCTCCTTTGCAATCCTGGGGGCCTCCTTTGCAATCCTGGGGGCCTCCTTTTCAATCCTGGGGGCCTCCTTTGTAATCCTGGAGGCCTCCTGTGCAATCCTGGGGGCCTCCTTTGCAATCCTGGGGGCATCCTTTGCATTCTTAGGGGCCTCCGTGCTAATTGTTGGCACTCTCGTGATTTCTGGGGCCTCCTATCCTCTCCTAGGTGACTCCTTCTACAAATTAGGGGCCTCCTCTCACGTCTTGGAGGCCTCCTCTCGGGTCTCGTCGGCCTCATTGCTCACTTTTTTCCTGTGCATTTCCGGATAGGGGCCTCCTCAAATTTCAGGGGGGGCGGCGCCCCCCCCTGTTTGACGGCAGGGGGGCGACTGCCCCCCCTGCCCCCCCCGGTGGCGACGCCCTTGATCCGAAGTAAAGCATATCTATCCGCGCCATACGAACATCTCCAGACAGTATTCATCACCTGCAGTCTCTTTGCACATTTCTGCGCAAGATCGTTGATGTGGATGTTGTATGTTAACCGGCGGTCAATCCACACACCTAGAAACTTGGCAGCTGGTTTGAATGGAATGCGGTGCCCGTTGAGCATGATCACCGGATCTATGCAAGAACGTTTGCGACAGAAGTGAACAGCGACGGTCGTCGTTGTAGACATTGCGAAACCTGTTTCGTCACACCAATCCTGTATCTTCCCGACAGTCAGCTGGAGTTGTCTCTCCATCGAGTGCACAGTGCGCGAAGAACACCACACGGCAAAGTCATCAACGAATAGTGCTTTCCCTACAGAAGTTGGCAATGATGCACCCACATCGTTGATGGCAATAGCAAACAATGCAACACTCAGGACACTTCCGTGCGGAACTCCGTCAACTTGTTGAAATGTGCCAGAGAGGAAACCTCCTACTCTGACTCTGACTGAAGTCCTTGCAGCTAAAACATGTGTCAGAAAAAATCCCATGGAGCCTCTGATACCCATGCGGTGCAATTTCGTGAGAATACCGTGCCTCCAGGCAGTATCATACGCTCCGTCAATATCGAGAAAAAAAATCGCAGCTGTATGGCATTGCTTCCTAAAACTAGAGCGCACAACGGAGTCGAGTGTTAAAACATGGTCAAGCGTGCTGCTGTGTTTTCGAAAGCCACTCTGTATCACAGTGAGGAGATTGTTGCGTTCTAAAAACCACATTAGTCGGACATTCAACATTTTTTTAAACAACTTACATAGGCAGCATGTTAACGAGAGTGCAGTGGGTCCGTACCTGTTTTGTTTGGCTTGCGTATAGGTACTACGATTGCCCTCCGCCACGAAGATGGAAATGTGCCCGTTGTCCACATGTCATTCAGTGTCTTCAGGAGTGTTTCTAAAGCTTTTGTAGGCAAACGTTTGATAATATCATTGTGTAATGTATCTGGGCCCTCTGCCACACTCTTCAGAGAACTGACAGCTGCAGTCAGTTCGGAAATAGAAAATGGAATGTTGTATTCAAGGAGGCCTGTAGTTGAAAAATCAATGGCGCGCGCCTCGCAACGAGCCTTGTAGCTTGAGAAGCGCACACTATTATTATTTTTCGGTCGTGCTGATAAAGCTCGTCCGATCTCCTTGGCTACTTCTTCCGGGTCGATGATGTCTCAGCCAGCCATGTGCAGGGTGGGAAGTGGAAGTGCGTATACCTTCAGGAGAAGCGTTTTATGCGGGACCATACAGATGACAATGATGTGGAACGATTTAAAGTGTTGACATACGCTTTCCGGTACGTCTGACGATTGCCCGCGCTTTGCGGAAAGCTATTAGGTTTGGCGTACAGCTATTTCTATTAAAGATGCGAAGCGCTCTCTTCCTGGCAATCAAAGCCTCTCGGCACCTTTCCGACCACCATGGGACGGGCACTCGAACGGATGTCCCTGATGAGCGAGGGATGTGCCGTTGAGCACTCCGCACAATGTCCGCCGTGAGCGTCTCCACGGAGATAATAGATTCATCGGGTTGGTCACGTAGTATACACTCAAGACTTGCTTGGAAAGAATCCCAGTCGGCTCTGTTAAATATCCACTTGGGGGGTCGTCGGCTTACAAAAACATGGTTCATAAAACGAGACCAAACAGGGAAATGGTCACTGTTGCACGGGTCGCCATCCACGGTCCATTCTAAAAATGGTGCAATTTCTGGGCTGCAGAGGGTGAGATCCAGCACGGAGGTTTGTCCCGTGGGCAATGTAAAAATGTGTTGGCTTTCCTGTATTAAGGACGCAGAGTGGGAAATCTCGTATAAAACGTTCCATTGCACGTCCACGGCTCGTCGTCATGCTTGAGCCCCAAAGAGGATGATGGGCGTTAAAATCTCCGCACACCATCACCGGTGGTGTGAGCCGCCCCACCATTTGGGACAGCTCAGAAAGTGGAAACATTACTCCCGGTGGTAAATATATGCTGCATATGGTTATGGCGTGGCGATGTATTTTTATACGAGCAGCAACACACTGAATATTCGAAGAGATAGATATTTCGTGAAAGGGAACAGAGTTGTGCACGGCAATGAGTACTCCGCCGTGCGCCACAGTGCGAGAAGCAATATCCCTACGCAGCACAGAGTAGTTTTTGCAGGTGGAAATGGGCATTAGGAGAAAGTTTTGTCTCTTGGAGACAAACCGCTAGCGGTACTCGTGAGTGTAAAATGGTTTGGAGGTCGTTAAGGCTGGTTCTCAAACCTCTGCAATTCCATTGGAGAATAAAACTCATGCGTTAAATATATATAAAGGTGAGAGTTGTGAGCTAAAACACAGGAGACAAGGACGAGTGAAATATTATCCGTTCCCGACCTAACTTCCTCAGGTGCTTGGCTACGCGGCCGTGACCGCGGGCTGCCAATCTCGGAAGGGGACACCGCTCCCGGGAGAGCTCGCTTCGTCGCGCGATTCGAAGCTGGGGAGCAAATCGGGGGGTGAGCAGCTCGACGTGGGAGAGGGGTGACAGGCGGCCCCATCACGGTCGAGACTGGTGGTGATGGTGGAGGGGTTGCGGTTGGACGTGGGGTTCTGGTTTCCGGACTTGAGTGAGCGGAATCACGTCGGGTTGTGCGTCCTCGTGCTCCCAGGTCAGGGGCTCCAGGGTGTACCGCGACTCCAGATGGTCGGGTCGTGGGTGCGGCTGCCATGGGGTGTATGGGGGTGTGGGGGAGAGAGCGGGAGGTGAACTTGGATGCTGAGGGTTGGCAAGAGGATGTCCTGGTAATGGTTGTGTTCGAGGTGGGAGGCATGGACGTGGGTGATAAGGATTTTGGTACATTGGATGGTACTGTGGAACGTGAGGATGTCGGATTGGATGCGGATGTGAGTGTGGAAAGGTTGGAGATGGGTTGGGTATCGGTGGATAGGATTGAGGGAAGGGGAGCATCAGGCAGGGAGGAGGTGGAGCGGCTGGGTTTGGAGGTAGTGGTGGGGCGTGTGGAAGGTGGGGGTAGGTTGGAGGGCGGATGGGGGATTTCGAGGTAGATTGAGGGGGGGCGGAAAGGACCGGGGGCCTCTTTGACCGTTGGACCAGCGTCCACGCCCCACCCTCGGGTGTTGGTCGGGAGGGGACCTCTGATGGTGGAACGCCGTCACTCGTGGACGGTGGAATCTCGGTCGCATCAGTGTTGCATTGGCTTGGGTGGCCTTGACTAGCTTGCGACGCAGGGGGCACTCCAAAGGAGCGAAGGAGGGCTGTTAATTGTGCGATCAGCTCAGAGGCTCTGTCGGGCTGTGCGTGTTGTGAAACATGCATGCTATTTTTAACTTTGGATGCGTAAGATATTTTGGGGTGTCTGTTCGTAATGATCGCTTGCTTCGCGAAACGATACTTTTTGTGTATGTTTGATAGACATTATTTCTTTCTCTCTGATGTAAGTCGGGCAAGTTCGGTCGAAAGAAGTATGCGGATCCTGATCTGCGCCACAGTTCGCACAATAGGGGGTCTCCGAGGTGCAGTTTTCGCTGGCATGTTCGTGGGAGGCGCTGTTGGCACACGCGGGGCGATTGCGGCAAAATTTGTGGGTATGGCCGAACTTTTGGCACTTGAAACATCTCATGGGATTCGGGAGAAACACACGGAGGACTTTTACACGGACGTAACCCTATACGTATTTCAGGGGCAATGTCTGTGGTGTTAAATGTTAAAATCACGTTGTTTGTTGTGATCATTTCAGAGCCTCTCCTTGCTTTCATCTTCCTTGCATCAGTCACTCCAAACTCCGACAAGCCATCCACAATCTCCTCCTCCGGCACTTCCCTCAAGTCGAAGCAGTTGATAATGCCTCGTGAACTATTTTTTGTTTTGCGGGGTTCAATGGTGATTGGAATAATCTCATCGAATCTACTTTGATTTTTCCGGACGCTGTATCTAAACTCGGACATTTTTAATGCGCTCTCTGCCTCTCCTGCCCGTGCAAATTCTACCTCCAATGCGCCATCCTTCAATTTTTCGCAGCGTACAATTTTTCCAAACCGGTCACATCCGTCTCGCCTCTGAAAGGGTGATAATGAGGCGAGACATATCGATTTTCCTCGAAAGATAAGTACACGTGGGGTAGAATAGAGTTTTGTCTGGTCTCCACGGGAGAGACCAGGGGTGTTGTTTTGTGTAATGGTTGCCATGTGTTGTATGTTTTGTTTCGGCTCCTCGGGCGCCCCACCACCGAGGGGCCCAACGGGGGGACGCCTGGGCCCCGCGGACGGGAGGACGCCAGGCGCCCGAGGAGTTATACAGGACAGGCGGCGCCTTCGCCCGGCCGGGAGAAAGAGACTCACCACCCCGACCGGGATCCAGCGCCGCCCACCCCTTGACCCCAGCCGGCCGAGCCGGCAGGCACTGATAAGAACCCCAGGCCCCCGGCCCGAGGCGACCAGCCACTTGGCCCGCGTGAGGCCCCACGGGCCCGCCCGCCCCTCCGGGATATCGGGACCAAAGAGGTGTGTTGGTCCCCCGTCACAACTAACACCGTGCGACGGGGGACCTCAACCTCCAGGACTCCGTCAACCCCGGGGGGCGGGCCGAGGGGGCGCGGCTACCCCGATAAAACTGAGCTGGAGGGCAGGACCGGGGAAGTTGTCCTACCTGCTCATGATAGGGAGAGGTGGTGTTGCAGGGCCAGGTGAAGGACATGGATGTTGAGATGAGATGGGCATTGGAATGGGAGCGTATGGATGGAAGGACGAGTGAGGCACTCTTAGTCTCACCCCTCGCCGGTAAGATGGTCGCCGGGTCATTGGGGCACGCAATCTTCCCCCCCCACACCACGGAAAGGTGGTACCTCGTCGGGGGGTGGGTTGTCAATCCTGGTCAGGTACCTAATTACCACCGTTGTCAACCCCGGTCAGGTACATAACTACCACCGTTGTCAACTCTGGTCAGGTACCTAACTATCGCCAGAGGTCAAGAATGTTTCTAGACTGCTACCTACGAGAACAAAACATGCACTTTTTGCTACCTGGGTCCGGCTTAAATGATATTGTTCTTTGTGAGCAACGGTGCTGCCACCTTTTTAGCTCCTCACTTGTTCGCAACGCCATCTGCTCTACTCCATAATTGTAACTCAAGTAACACGTTACCCAGACGTTGGCGGTCGCGTTGGCGTTATTTGTTCCTGCACTATGGTTCTTTTGGGGTGTCTGCTGCTAGTTTTTCATTGATATAACCATAAATCAACTAATTATAGTTTAATTTAATATTTAAAGGCCTAGAAATGTATTATCATGTGCAATACATGTTTCTTATGTGCATATCACGCCCAATAACACAATCAAAGTTACCAGCACTTGTTACCTGGTGAAGTAAGCGTTGGCGATTCATCCTTCTATATACAATGACGTAGAGATGTGTCTTGGAATAATATGGTTCGTAAACGGATACTCAGTACCGAAATAGTACTGTATTAATTAAGCAACCACCGATGTCATGGGCAAACCATGGGGTGATGCAGTATCGCTCAATACTGTAGCAGCCTTTTAGTCAGTGATATTTCATAATCTGGATGTCTTCTGTTCGTTACAAAACTAGTTTTGTGGAAAGCATTCGTGACCAGTCACTTCTTTTTATTTCAATACGTCATGGATAAATTGCTACTTTAGTGAGATATTGAGGGCAATCTTGCTACCTACCAGCGTAGGCAAGTTGGCGACTTTCTTGACCTCTGACTATCGCCGCTGCTTTATAACATATCCAACCCCACCAAGAGAAAGAGCATGCAGCACTAGTCGCTACAGTGTGAGTTTCTCAAACCTGTGACTGGTGTTGAATTGAAAGGTTCTGCTGAAAGCACTCGGATGTGTTTTTTTTTTGCCGTCCCACCACTTCTATTCGCCAGTTTGATTAGCAATATACTACTTCGCAATGCAGCGGCTCGAGCTCAACTGGAATCAAACTGAAATACGAGTATTTTGTCAATTTTCTCGGAGTTGCAAACACATTTCAGAGGCGGCGGAAAATACGAGCGCAAACATCAGGATGGAAGCATTGCGCGCAGTGGGTGGCTCGCGCCATATTGCCAGCCGAGTACCACAAGCCCGAATTCCGACATCCATAAAACGTCACGATGGCTGCGGCAGCGCTGCTCAATTTCACACTTATCGCTGCGGGGGTCAGGCGCTGCCGACTCAATACCAAAACCGCACCATAGCGAGCCTCGAGAGCGATCCGTCGACTTTTCACATGCTTGGCAGACCTTCTGGCAGAGGCTCGTGAAGGATTGACTCAGGCTATCGTGGCCGCATGGATGTGGGCCTACACACGGATACAAACCGGCACTATTTAGATTAAATGTACTCCCCAGAATAACCAAGAATATCCGGCTTTCTGGAATGCAGCTATGTCGATGTAGTGGAACATCCCGTAAGCGAAACTTGTAGTGCAGATCAATTATATACCAGAGTATCCTAATGGAGTATGTTTACGCGTACGAACTCGGTGATGTTAATTTGTTGCACAAAGGATTATTGCAGAGGACAACGGGTGTAATAATTGTGAATTGTCTGAAAATACACCAAGAAATGCCAATTCAACACCATCCTGAAATAAAATTACTTCCCTGCCAAATGGCTCTTTGGCAGGAAAGCACCACGCGGTGCAACAATCGCGCCCGGCATCCGCGCCCAAAGGTATATACTACTGTTGCCGTTTTATATACATCTGAGTGAGCAAATGCCCCCTCAACAACGACTGGACATACTTGAAGTGTCGAGAGGCGGTCTGTATCCCCCTGGTTTGGTATCCTGCTAATGTTATGTTGTCTATTCCTTATTATTCAATCTGAACACATGTCTTGAAAATAAGGCCTTCAACCCACGTGAGTTCGTCAGAGATTTCCAACCCTGCCCTGGATGCATAACAAAATACATGAGGTACTGAGTGATAGGCTCTTTCGGTTGGTATCAAAGTTTGTATAGTTTAATGAGCAATTGGGATTCCACGTCCGCCAAATTGCAATTTACAATGTATATGCAAATATTAATTGCCATCGCCTGCTGTTGTTAAGGGTGGCTAAGCATCTAAAGAAGTATTTCACTTTGTATTCACGTCAAAACGTGGACCCAGCATTGCAAACACCTCGAGGTGTCGGAATTTTCCCTGAAAGTGAATACCTCGTGCGTACGCTGAATGGTGTACATTTGTTCCCATATGCATTGGCTGTGACTAACCCAATCAGTTTAGCGCTTGCTAGAAATGGAAGTATGCTGGGCCTCGCATTATCTCTTAGGTGTGCGCCATTGTGCATGGAGCCTTATTCTGAATTGCGTAGCAATGGATCAGTATTCGGTACCTCATTTCCCCACATTATATCGCCTTAGACATTTGCCCTTTAACAGCACGACAGTGGCATTGATGACATATTGAAAATGGTGAGTTTTCAGCGCATGCCAATGTTTCTCGGCGTGCTTTCTTACCCAGTCACAGGATAAACTGTGTGCCAACAATGCGCTCAGTGCGTGGATCCGACCAGGCTCGGAGCGTTAACAGGCTTGCAATTTGTTTGGAAATGGTCTTATGTAATGTTTTAGCAGCTCATGCGGAGCAATATTTCACATTGATGTGGATAACTTACAAATATATTGCAAGTCCTGACCTACTAGGTTAATTTCCCGCCCTAAGTTTCTCGGCGGAGCTGATCGAGAGAGCCTGTCATCCAGAATACATTGGTTTTCGTTGTCACTCGAGTTTGCTTCATTTCCTATCAGGGGCAGGTTTGGTGCCAAACTCCGCTCCGTACTCGTGCGCACGTGAGCACTGAGAAAACCAAGGTAAACTATTTGAAAATTGGTGTAATGGAAAAGAGCACATAGAGGGCTTGTCACCAACGCCATTCATACATCTTTGAAATTTCCTTCTGACCCGGACCTGCTCCGGAATGGCACCGTTGTGCAAATGCAGGAGTGGAATTCTACTATCTATTGTGTTTTCATCCGACAAGAAGTACTACACCATGGCGTTGTATTAGCTCTAGCCAATGTCATTTTCACTGTAGTGTGAACTGCGAACATACACCTTACAATGTCATACTTTATATTCCAGTGAAACTTCAGCATAACCATTCTACACTCATCGAATAGTGTTATAAGTAGTTCTAGTTCTAGGGGTGTAAAACTATTACGCTATTCACCATTGTCTTCATGTTTTACGTCGGAATAGAAAAGTGAAGGTAGGGTTGGGCTTCTTGGCACCGTGCAGGACTACGCAATTTTTTTGGTGTAATTCTACTCCGACTGAAGAATAGGTATACTCTTACGGTATATTAATCTCAAGTTATGGGGAGTATGCTTACTCTTTGGTGTAAAACTATTCCTGGATTTCCCGGTCTACGCCGGGAGTAGAAAGCATAGGACAAGGTTGGACTTTTCGGCACCGAAGAATTACTCCGGTTTCTGGCGTCAGTTGTTTCCCGTGTGGATAACGCGGCTGCGGAGCCGTCCGCATTCCGGTCACCGGAGAGGCTCTTATGGTGATGATGGCGTCATTGTAGTGCAGCCCGCCGACTTGTAACTCATGGGTGCTGCACGGCCACGAGAGATTCATACGCGCACATACATCCATAGATATATATATAATGTATTTTTCGTTAAAAACATAGTTGTAGAATAAACCTGATGACCAATAGAGCTATATATAGATATTAAGATCTCCATTAGGACTATATTGTCTGAGCTTAACGTTTCGTTACATTGCGTAAAATCTGCAGGAGCAGAAAACAGTAAAACAAAGGTGATATAAGGACACATAGTTACATATCATTCATGCAGTGACTTGAAAACACACGGATACAAGACGAAACCCGATCGGTTTCATTTCTCACTCACTCCGCCAGCTAAAACCTATTGTACGATTTTTAGCGGAAAAGATGATGTCATAGTATTTAGGCCGGGGCGTTGCTTATGTATGTACAGAAACTTAATAATACGGAGGTCGATGATCAAATTACTATGGGATAGGATTAAAAAGTCATCAATGGAGAAGTGTGTATCACAGGCAAATGGGTGTTCCCTGCCTGGTGACGGATCGGGGTTCCAGGGGACATTTTGAGTGCGGTCCGATCTACCTAAATGTTGTTGTACCCTACAGCATAGACTACGCGGGGGGGGGGAGGATGGCCGAGTGGTTAAGCTGTTGAGCTCTGGATACGAAGGTCCCAGGTTCAACTTTCGCACCACTCGGGACATTTCTCAATATCGTGGCCCACCGACGAAACAGTGTGGGCGGCGTCATTAGCCGTGAGCATAAAGTGCGTTGTGAACCACCCAATACAAAATCAGATAATATAGTTAGTCCTAATGTAAGTCTTATGATCTATATACCTCTATTGGTCATCAGGATTATTATATAACTACGCTTTGGACGAAAAAATATTATATATATATATATATATATATATATATATATATATATATATATATATATATATACATATATATATATATATATGCATATAGCACCTGAACACGACTATAAGATAAATGTAAGTATATACAGCTATATATGTGTACAAGTTGAGAAGAAATGACGAATTGTGAGAACGCGGAGCAATGAAAGCATACTTTTAGCGGCAACGTTTCGGCTCACGCGTTTTTGAAGTCCACTCCCAGTGATGTACATGCATGCGGATATTTAACTTGTGTTCTCAACGCAGATCAAGAGACGGAAGCTGTACAGTGCCTGCCTGCGCTGACAGTGAATAAACCAGATAACCAATAAACCAATAAATATAATTAACAAGGATAGGGTGAACATCACTGTCGTCTTTATTTCGTTTCATTCTATTTCATTTCGATTTTAGTTCGCCTTCAATTTACTTCAGTAAATTGAAGACGAGCTAAAATCGAAATAAATACGACGACAGTGATGTTCACCTTATCCCTGTTCATTATGTTTCACAATTAGTTCCGCTACAGCACTTGTAATACTAAAGCTACCAGAAACACCATTGATATTTATAAATATAGCAACTTACGCAGATTCCACTACCGTCTTTCTACAAACCTTCCCAATTTCATCACTAACAAGAGAAACTTCCTTCCAATTTGGGAGGTCTTCATCATTAAAATGTTCCACCATAGCATTAGAAAATCGGTGATAGCTAAGGTCTGAATACCGTTGTTTTATTCTAGCCGCTAGCCCCGTCCAGTTTCCCCGTAATAGCTTTTTCCACATCTTTTTCCACATCCTCCTGTGCAATGGATTTTGTAAACTACGCTTTTTTCGTTCACATTGCGGGCCCCTTTCCTGACTATGTCTTTGATTTTGACCACCGCTGAGGGGCTGATGTTAATTTTGTATTTTACGAACCGGGAGATGGTCGCTGCTTCCTGCGATTCCGGTATTGACATGTATCTTTTTTTTGTCAAAACTTGCTGCTTAGCCTTTTTCATCCGCATCAGCTTGTCTTGTTTTTGGCGCAGGTTCACTATCAGACCCTCTAGATATTTCAGCATCATGAAAGACTCCTTCATGGAAAATAATTATTATAGTAGTGGTGTCTTCAGTAGATACCTAACACGTCCAAAGAGCTGGAGATCTGTGGACGTGTTAAGTATCTACTGAAGACTTTTCGTAGGCGAAATATATCTAGAGGAATTTGGAATTCGTTATATTATTATCAGTAAAAGGCTGGTTTTCAACCGATCCTGAAGCATCTTTGCAAACTATTTAGCATCTGACCTCATGACCTGACTTCAGGTCACAATCACTGGCGGATCCAGGGGGGGGGGGGGCATTCCGGCCATGCCCCCCCCCCAAGCGCTTCAAAGGGGGGCCATAGTGTCTTTTGCCCCCCCCAAACCAACAAAAGTAAACTGAATTAAAATGCAGTAACCTTTGCTGATGTTAAAAAATAGCGTTCCGGGTGAAATAATCTCTAATTTTAAAGGTATTTTGTTATAATTGTTTGGAAGCACAATATGGTAGCATAGTAGATTCTGACACATCGAGGGTTCTATGCTGTTGAAGTTCTGCTTACAGCAAGAGATGACGAAATCAGCAGTTTCATTATTCCTTCGTCAGATAGGTTCATGAAGTTTGTTTAGCCAGTAACGGGCAAGCGGACCCAGTGAGCCAGATTTCGAAAGCGGAATTTGAACAGGATGTTTTGTGCGAGTGACCAGTTGAGCCCAGTTGAGCAGCATAAGAGACAGGCTACATTGACTGATTTTTTCAAGAAGAATAGCAAGAGGAGGTATGTATTTACACTGGCGGATCCAGGGAGGGGCCATTCCGGCCATGCCCCCCCCCCCCCGAAGCGCTTAAAAGGGGGCCATAGTGTCTTTTGCCCCCCCCCCCCGAAACCAACAGAAGTCAACTAAATTAAAATGCAGTAACCTTTGCCGAGGTTAAAAACAGCGTCTGCATGAAAGAATCTCACATAGAGGGTTCCATGCTCTAAGTTATGCTTACAGCAAGAGTTGACAAAATCGGATCCACCAGTGTGTACACGTGCACGAACGTTGACGTGGTACAAGACGTTGAACGAGAACGTGAACGTTTTGGTAAACAAGAACAAAAATCCGGTACCATAGAAACGGTGGAGGTAGGCTGGGGCCCCTACACAGGAAATTATGTTGTCAATTATTATTATTCTTTTTTTATTCTTCTTCAAATGGGCCCCTTTGCCAAATAGTGGTAGAAATCCGGTGCTTTTAACCAAAAATAGTGGGAGAAGAGGCACCCTCCAAATCCGTTCGACCCCTCCCCTGATGTAATTCCTAGGTACGCCACTGGGGGAGGGGGAGGGGAGGGGCTGACGCCGAAAACCGAAAGTTGGCCCCCCCCCCAAACCGGTGGGCTAGATCCGCCAGTGGTCACAATGGGACCATGCATGTATTGTTAAAACGATCACTTCAGCCTTTGCCTGTTTGGAAAGTAATTCCACAGAAAGGTCAAATCTGGTCAAATAAGGTCAGATCACACATCAAGACATCTCAGTTCATTGGTGGATCACCCAATGTCATGCCGCACTACTAGGGCGGCGTTAAAGCCGAAGTCAGATATGACTTTTGCGAGGACCAGCCGAAATCAAATATGACTTTTGCGAGGAGCAGCAACAATTTGCATAGCATGGCATTGTATAGATTATACATGTTTGATCCGACCTCATGGCATTCGACTTTTGACATTTAACACCAGAACGCTTATTACATGCTCAGAACCATCTTCAGCATACAAAAAATGACAACATTAATTTTCCCGAATAAATGAAACTAAAAACGCGGACATTGACCAGAGTTCGACTTGGTAACCTTGGTCGTACTTAAAATATCGAGATAGAGGAGTTGTTCGCCTTGACGAAAGAATGACGACGAAAGAATGATCTTAGTTTGGTGTTGATATGTTGCAACTACTCTGAATGGCGATACTTTGAAGATATTTGGAAATTACTATCTTTCACCTGTCCTAGGTCCATACATAACCTCTAATGATCTTGACCTTACATTTGTACGATACATGTAGAACAGATGTACAAGAAGGTACTGAGAGCTGCGTGTCTCTGCGTCTGCTCATTCGACCGTTATCCCGGGAAATCCTGAGGGGGCTCTCGAGCCCCCTTCCCCCAGCCCTGCGAGGGTTAAGATTCAAGTTATTCATGTTTCAGGGAACGATTAGGTACTTCTTGAAGCATTGCAGGAACCGCACAGTAGCCAGCCGACGATTTGTGAACATGATTATTGCGTTGGAAAATGATCGCTTTCGGTCATTTTCCCGAATTGCCAGTGGCAGAGCTGTCGCCGGCATGTAGTGACAGCTCTGACACCATGTGGAAGGCTCGTCCTCCGTACACAAATCACAAGTTTTCAGCACCATGCTCTGAGAGTCGTCGGCAGTTGACTGTCCTGAGTGTCAGCTTCCAACGGCAGTTGACTGTCCAAGGAGTCAGCTTCCAGGCACCATCGTCGGCAGTTGAATGTCCAAAGTGTCAGCTTGCAGCGGCAGTCGACTGTCCAAGGAGTCAGCTTCCAGGCACCATCGTCGGCAGTTCACTGTCCTGAGTGTCAGCTTCCAGCGGCAGTCGACTGTCCAAGGAGTCAGCTTCCAGGCACCGTCGTCGGTCAGTCGCGCACACTACGCACGAACTATTCACCCACGTATTTCACACGAACTATTCACCCACGTATTTCACACGAACTATTCACCCACGTATTTCACACGAACTGTTCACTGCTGGGTCATATGGGATGTATATCCTGTCAAGGTGAAACCCCCCTTTTAGTCTGTCATCTGCAGCCCGTGAGAACCTCTGCCCTCACATTGTCGCCTCTCACCATCATCGAACTGAGGCTCATCATCTGCAACATGTCCAATACGTCAGCGTGCGGCGAGGACAGAGTTCGCATCTGTCTCGTCCGCCTAAGTTTTGACGCTATCGGGTCGACATTTCTCCACATATTTAGATGCAGTATAACCATACGAAGTCCCACTTCACTGGAAGCACTCTCTCGTTTATCCCATCTTTAAATCCGGCGGTCACATTCAGCTCTCCAACTACCAACCCATCCCCATATTCCCAGTAATCGCCAAATTCGTAGGAAGTGCCGTCTACCGACAGCTCTACGATTATTTATATCACAATAACCTCCTATTCCCTACCCAAGCATGGTTCCTGCCCTCGTCACTCGATGGAGACCGCGCTGATATCTATCACCGGCCGCATCCTACCATCCAACGACCATGGAGAAGAATCGGTGCTATGCCTCCTGGACCTCAGCAAGTGTTTCGATATGATAGACAATTTCAAATTGCTAATTAAGCTGTTCGTTCATGGCATCAACACCTCATGGTTTTCGGCTTACTTGCAAAATCAAAGCCGGAGTGTCAGTATCACTGATAGGCTGGACTGGGCAAACGTATCTTCAAAGTTTCCTAACATCTTTCAAGGATCCGCGCTGGGCCCTCTCCTCTACTGTGTCTTCACGAACGACCTTAGCTTGTTCGTGGAGTACGTAGAGGTGGTAAAGTACGCGGATGGCAACCAGATCTTCGTCAGAGGCCCTAAATCCATATTCCAGCTCACTGTCTGACGAATGGAGCACGTTTTGGCCTGTTTCGATATTTGGTTCAGAGCTAACGGACTGAAAGTCAACGCCAGAAAACTCAGTTTATGTTGCTAGGAAGTGAAGAAAATGTGTGCACCGCCCCGAACTTCATCGTCAAGTTCTGCAACCACCAGCTCATCCCTTGTTCGGAAGACAAAAATATCGGTTGTTTCTTTGATGACATACTCAGTTGAAATCACCATGAATCGTCAACCACTAAACGGTGTTTTGATATTCTGTACGGACTATCACATTCACATATGCAACACTGTTTGCCCCCCCCCCCCCCCTCCCCAGCGTAATCACCACGTTGGTGAACACCTTGATTATCTCGCTATGACTTATATCCGATACTGCCTCCCAGTCTACGGCAATGGATCGCTAAGCAAACATCTCGGATGCAAAAAGTATTAACTACTCTGCTAAAGTTATATTTGACGCAAAAAGTTTGACCACGTATTGGACCTGCTAGAGAAGCTTGGATGGATGCCTGCCGAGGATCTGGTGAGATTTCACCGCCTGGCACCTACGCACCAGCTGTGCCGTGTCGGTGAGCCTGACGAGCTGGCCGGTCAGCTCCGTACCACCGCGGAGACTCGCCCGTAGTAGACAAGGATAACAACCTGTTCGATCCGCGATCCAGGTCGGAGATGGGCAAGAGGCACTTTTCCGCCCGTGCGCCTGCCCAGTCGAATACGCTTCCCACCAATCTGACTCTACTACCCATACCACCATTGAGGTGCGCCCTGAAGCGTCATCTGTTGTAACGTGATGCCACATAGTCAGTTGACACACCCACGACTTTGACTGTGAGGTTGTGTCAGCGTTCGTGTGATATTGAGTGTCTTGGCGTGTGAGAGCTATCACCAATGACGTTCCGCTTTTATTTGTCTGACAGGGGCTGAAATAGCTAGGAGTTTCTTGGAAACTCTTGGAAACAACGGAGCGCCAGGAAAAGCTGAGAAGAATATATCTGTACAGCCAAAATACACCACGAGTCCATAAGACGCTTTGATGCTGTCTTTGTAAGTTGCAATACGGCATCAAACGACAACACGATATACGAAATTCACGGCGAGGACAATTTACACTGATAGTCTTGTATGGTGCAGAGTACATTAGAAATCGTTCTTAAATAGCATACTCGGATTAGCGCAGACGAGCTGTATGCACCGTGTAAAACGTGCACGTACATTAACACTTGTGGAACAAGTGGTAGTATATAATTCATACATATATATATATATATAGATATATACATATATACTTACATACATACATATAGATATATACATATATATATATATATATATATATATATATATATATATATATATATATATATATATATATATATATATATATAATATATGTATATATATATATATATTTGATCAGACATTTCAATCGACTAAACATGACGTCAACAAATGGTGCAATGGTCGTATCTAAAACTAAGTGCCAAGCTAACACAGACACTTCGAGTAACCCGTGAGGCGCGTGGGGCAAGGAGGAACTAAATGAATGGTGGCTGAGCAGACCCAAAGGCAGAGTTCCACCAGCCGGTCATGCTGACCGTCACTTGCGAGCCGTCCGCACAATGTTCACTGCTCTGTCTGCCCACATAACGCATCCATCACATTCACTGGTCACTGCCCACATAACGCATCCATCACATTCACTGGTCACTGCCCACATAACGCATCCATCACATTCACTGGTCACTGCCCACATAACGCATCCATCACATTCACTGGTCACTGCCCACATAACGCATCCATCACATTCACTGGTCACTGCCCACATAACGCATCCATCACATTCACTGGTCACTGCCCACATAACGCATCCATCACATTCACTGGTCACTGCCCACATAACGCATCCATCACATTCACTGGTCACTGCCCACATAACGCATCCATCACATTCACTGGTCACTGCCCACATAACGCATCCATCACATTCACTGGTCACTGCCCACATAACGCATCCATCACATTCACTGGTCACTGCCCACATAACGCATCCATCACATTCACTGGTCACTGCCCACATAACGCATCCATCACATTCACTGGTCACTGCCCACATAACGCATCCATCACATTCACTGGTCACTGCCCACATAACGCGTCCATCACATTCACTGGTCACTGCCCACATAACGCATCCATCACATTCACTGGTCACTGCCCACATAACGCATCCATCACATTCACTGGTCACTGCCCACATAACGCATCCATCACATTCACTGGTC
Organism: Ashinkailepas kermadecensis; assembly: GCA_034440615.1. Lineage (NCBI taxonomy): Eukaryota > Metazoa > Arthropoda > Thecostraca > Neolepadidae > Ashinkailepas > Ashinkailepas kermadecensis. The sequence continues at coordinate 50,692 of JAOTOM010001547.1, read as the reverse complement.
ACTGCCCACATAACGCATCCATCACATTCACTGGTCACTGCCCACATAACGCATCCATCACATTCACTGGTCACTGCCCACATAACGCATCCATCACATTCACTGGTCACTGCCCACATAACGCGTCCATCACATTCACTGGTCACTGCCCACATAACGCATCCATCACATTCACTGGTCACTGCCCACATAACGCATCCATCACATTCACTGGTCTGCTGTGTCCGGCTCCACCCGAGCTGTCTCTGGTCTGCTGTGTCCTGTCCCCTCTCCGCTTCCCCTGGTCTGCTGTGTCCTGTTCCCTCTCCGCTTCCCCTGGTCTGCTGTGTCCTGTCCCGTCTCAGCTTCCCCTGGTCTGCTGTGTCCTGTTCCCTCTCCGCTTCCCCTGGTCTGCTGTGTCCTGTTCCCTCTCCGCTTCCCCTGGTCTGCTGTGTCCTGTCCCGTCTCAGCTTCCCCTGGTCTGCTGTGTCCTGTTCCCTCTCCGCTTCCCCTGGTCTGCTGTGTCCTGTTCCCGTCTCAGCTTCCCCTGGTCTGCTGTGTCCTGTTCCCTCTCCGCTTCCCCTGGTCTGCTGTGTTCTGTCCCCTCTCCGTTTCCCCTGGTCTGCTGTCTCCTGTCCTATCTCAGCTTCCCATGGTGTACTGCATCCAATGACACTCGACGTTCTGCTTCCACTGGGAGCCACCGTCGCCGTCGGCGTACACTTCACGCTTCCAGATGGGCACGCGGGCCTTGAGCTGATCGATGGCGCTGGCGACCGCTTCCAGCGATTCCCGGCGGTGGCATGAGCTGATTGCGATCACCACCGACGACTCTCCCGTCGGCACCACACCCAACCTGCCGGCACGTACACCAGCGGCGTCAGGACACTGTTGAGACCCGCCACAGCCTGGCGGCGAGCTACACACACGCCAGGCTACACACGTCTGCACCGGTATCGAGATGGCGACACTGGGCCCTCCAAAGTCAGGACACTGTCGAGACCCGCCACAGGCTGGCGATGAGCTACACACACGCCAGGCTACACACGTCGCCACCGGTATCGAGATGGCGACACTGGACCCTTTAGGCTTATCGATGTCAATCAGGTATCCCGAAACAGGGCTGTTTGTGCATACAACTGCGCGGTTTTAGCGGAATGAAACCACGGTTCAAACCGGCCGGCCGAGTATATTGTTAGTCACCTAGTGACCAAGCTGGCAGAAGTGTCATGTCTGGAGCCGTGACCCCGCCTTCCTGTTAACTTTGCAAAAAGAAACGACGCACCGAATTGAATTTTCTTCCATACACTCACGAAGCCAATTGCAAACAAAAACGTGTTGTTATTTGTTTTCGCTTCGGTTGAAAACAAGCAATTTCTGCACACGGATTACGATTGTCTTTGAAGTGTACCGACTCAGGGCCGACCAGCCAGCTATCGGTCACATGGCTATGTCGTCATGACACGTGGCCCGCGCGCCTCGAAGCCGGAAGGTCGGTGTCCTGTGTGCGACCGTCCGCCACGCTCAGCGGTTACGTACAGCATGCACTGAGCGGGATGGGTGCGAAACGAAAAAGGCGGTAACACAGCAAACACATATTGTATTGAAAATTAACTATTTCCTTGCTTTATCTTCTCTAACGGATTAAATAAGCTATGACCAACTAAAACAGGCAAGTGGCAGACAATGCAGACCGAAATGTCAACCATGGTCTCCTGGGCCCCACAAAAACATAGATGGGCTCGGATGCAGGGTGAAAACACCCTGTGTGCACAGTCACCGAAATTAGTTGTTCCATGGACAGTCCAGACAGCACCAGTGATCCGGAGCCTGCACCACAGCCACACCACAAGGCCAGCGAGTTGTTCCATGGACAGTCCAGACAGCACCAGTGAGCCGGGGCCTGCACAACAGCCACACCACAAGGCCAGCGAGTTGTCCATGGACAGTCCAGACAGCACCAGTGATCCGGAGCCGCACCACAGCCACACCACAAGGCCAGCGAGTTGTTCCATGGACAGTCCAGACAGCACCAGTGATCCGGAGCCTGCACCACAGCCACACCACAAGGCCAGCGAGTTGTTCCATGGACAGTCCAGACAGCACCAGTGATCCGGAGCCTGCACCACAGCCACACCACAAGGCCAGCGAGTTGTTCCATGGACAGTCCAGACAGCACCAGTGAGCCGGGGCCTGCACCACAGCCACACCACAAGGCCAGTTAGACCTGAGTCTAGCAACATCTCAGCAAGCACAATGTACAATGGAAGCTGCAGAGTGCAATACGGGCATGCCGCGCAGCCTGACCTGACAACCTAATTTACCATACGCTGAGCATTTATCCCATGTTCAGTCACATGCCTATTCACAAATGTTCTATGGATGTGCAGTCTCTCAGCCATGGCAGAATGTTTGATGATGATGATGGGTAGAGCAGCCAAAAGGCCGTGCTTCAGATGTGGGCTGCTGCCTTGTTGACGCTTTAACCCGCACCCGTGCATGAAATTTCGACACCCTCCACAGTGCAGTAGGTTGTTGAGCCCCTGGCACTTTCAAATGGAGAGTGCTGGTGACATGAGACAAGAAAAAAAAGTAAAACGTGTTGAATGTGACGAGATCCAGTGATTGCTGTCCAATGTTTACACTTTGGGGCGCTGGTTCACTTCACAGGTTCCAGGTCAGAGGCAATGACAAAATACGTGCTAAAATCAATGTCGTGGCATACTAACGATGTGCGATTTACCACATTTCAACCCACAGGTCAAACGCCGGATGAAGACGAAGTGATAGCTTTGATTATAATACTTGCGAGACAGCACCAGAAAACACTATTTTCGTACACCCTGCGGTAGACATGGACGTCAAATTCAGTTTGAATGGCGTCCACATAAACCGATATTAATGGCAACCCACTTAATATGACGTAAGTTGGGGCAATGACCTAAAAACACCTTTTAGAGGTCAATGACCTATGTAGACGCGTTGGCCGAGTCGTCCATCGCCCTACCACGGCCAACATTAGTTGTTTGTGGGCAATACGTTGGATTAATCGCAGATAATTTGCGATATGGCCGGCCAGATATGTTCTCTCTGATGACGTCAGAGCTCCCTGACCCGACACAACATCTTCAATTGTGTTTATACCCTGATGTTGGCAAGGACTGTCCCATCAGCTACACCGAGCGATACTGCACTGACGCGCGCCACTGTCTAGACTGACACATGCTCACACCTAGCTGCTGACTCCGTACAATACAGCACAGTTTTATGAAAGCGCTGCGCATATCTATGTCACTACCTTTGACCAATGTTTACACCACCGACGTGGAGCCGTAATAGCCACAAGTCGATTGTGGATGGCTATAACATAAGTCTGAGTCTGAGGCTGAGTCCGTTCACGATCGCGAGCATAATATTACGAGTTACGTCATCCGCCTTGTACACGAGAGATTTAAAACTTAACCAACCAATGTCCATCTCAAAAACAAACAAAGTGTATGTTGGCAGGCGCCCCGAGGGAACTCAAGAACAATATCCATGAAATAAAACTAATCTAGGCATTACGCTGATGTATTTTGTACCCGACATCCCGCTATCTCACAGCAGAGCATATGAACTAGAATTAGGTCAAAGTTGTAAGCAGTGCTATGAATGCACCGAGCCGTCACCAGCCAGCAGCCAGTGTGTCTAATGCTTCTGCATAGCATCGTCCACACGCATTTCCCACGCTGACAGCAGTAAATGCCGCCGCTGCCGACTCCAGGCCGGCGCGACGCCTTCTGTGTCTGTGTCATGGAGTACACCGGCCTTCCCGCGAGGGAACTATTAAATCTTCTACTCCTAGCTACCGATGTATCCCATACAAAATGTATGTTGGAAGGCGCCCCGAGGGAGCTCAAGAACACCAAAAAAATTCATGATGCGCATTCGAACCCAATTCAAAACTTGTATCCCACAACCCCACGATATATGCTGGCCCTCGAATTAAAATTCACTCATCAGCTTCCGTGACACAAACTAATATTATTATTGTAGGCGGGCGCACACCCAGCCGGGCTCCATGGCTCCTTCCTAAATGGTCATATTGAGTAATGAATTGACGGGTTCCCGTTCATGCAACGCAAAACTGTATGCATGCAACCCGTTCACGCAACAGCTAGCCTGCAGTCTAGCCCATTTCGAGATAATTTTGTTCTGTTTGAGATAACCTTTGTCACTGCGTGAGATAACTTTCTTCTATGTGAGGTGCACCACCGAATATAGGTGGCCATTCTCGACCACAAGCGCTTGTAATGCAAGCGATGTAGGGTGGGGCAAAACCGAGTAGACCCGTGCTTGGGTGCTTACATTTAGTACACTCAGTGCACCTCTTAATTATTGACCTATCAATTCTTCTATTATTACACATTACATCTACACCAATATTCCATATACCAAGTCCTATATGTTCTCGACTGACACAGATTATGTTCCACATATTTATACACGATGTATGATACCGGCACTCAATAAACTAACGGACAACACAGCCGCCATCTATATATTTGAATACCACAGAAAAATCGCTGCGCATTAGTCTCAAAATCCTGAGGTCGCCCGCCGTAGACATAATACCAGACAGTGCAAAACAAATAAAAGCCATGCGCATGCCACTAACGTACGTCGACTATATATAAGCCGGACGAAAATCATCGGTATATATACCTATTAGGAATTGGCAAAAGTTGAGCAGTACGGCAGCATCGCATGGGGAGTTACTTCATTTGTTTCGCTATGCTCCCATATGCATATGGCCATCATGGACCACCTTCCCCTACTCATAACATGAATAATGTGAAATAGGTCGCAGACTACTAAAACCGTCATATTTCCGGAAAGAATGAGCTAAAAATACGCTATTATGCAAAGGTCTACAACAGCAGAATGAACCCTTTTCACGACAAAAAAAAATACGGCGCAACAAACACTGAGATGAAGCACATTAACTTCAGCGTCAAATCATGCCATAAATGCAAGATATTACCGATGAATATCGATATATTTTAGCCAGCATCATGCGAAATCAGTTTGTTTTAAGTCTCATATTCGATGAATGGAAAACTTAATCATCTGCCAAATGTTCTGTATTTTGCGCGATGTATTTATACAACATAACATTGCTTTTGGTAGTTACTTTCAATATCTTGTCGATTTCCGCCACATGGGACATGGAGGGGACGTTTTCCAGCCACGCAGGACATTCTGTCCCAAGCCCCGATGCATGGCATACTTTGATAGCATTTTATCTTAATATGAAATCTTCTGAGCGAGACTCCTCTGAGCGCAGCTCCGTCTCCGGTTTGTGTGCACAAAGTGTCAGAGACGCAAGACCGCAAGGCCGTTGATGAGAGGTGGGAATGGAGAATCATTTTTATAGTAGTGCACCTTAAATAAACACTGATGCGGTAACAGTCTGGATGAAGGTTTAGTTCCGGGCTGATAGTATAATTAGGTGCAATTATGTCTTCCATTGAATGATTTATGTGCTACGTTGTTCCGCAGGATAATTATTCGCAGGGATGCATTCGGGATCGGATGGGGACAAAATTGATTACCGATTCTGGATGAAAAATCCGTAACCAAGCTAGTTTTTTGTCACCCATGGTTAGAGGTGTTAAAATTACGGAAGTTTATTCTACAAACTACATATTGAAGTTTTCATTGGCTTGGGGCTTCATCAAGTCCTTTAGCCAGTAAAAATAGCTTCCACCAAACAATAAAAAAAAATAGACCATGCATGCATACCGCCATGTTCACAAGTAGTTTCGCCTTTTGTTTGTCAAGTGCATCCCGGAATAACTAAATGCTGTAGAACAAACTGGTTCAAATGTAACGAAAACAACTCACTCACACCCACACCTGACCACCTCACCCACATCCAGATACAACGACCTCACACACATCTCGACCACGTACATTTCCCCAGGTCACATCCGGGTGCGTGCAGCAGTTCTATTGGAAGTGACACGATATGCAAATTGAGTTTCGTTTTCCTCACGTCACACACGATACAGCTTCAGCTAGTCGATTAACTCATTGAGGCAGGAAATCGGATGGGGTTACTGCATACAGCTCCCAATCATATCTCTTCATTACTCAGCAGGCTACACTGACTCGAAGTGCCGTTATCGGTGGGACCCCAGTAGTTCAGTTGGTTAGAGCGTTGGCCTGCGATGTGCCCTGCCCTGAAAGGACAGGCTTCGTGTAGCTCCATGCGTTCGCATGTAGCCCCCGACTGGGAGGGCCAGTTGGGAACTGGCCCGATAAGGTCGGGACGAATTACCCGGCGGCCATATCGGTGCATTGACGGCACCTTAAACTCTCAATCAACATTATGTCGCTAAACCGGAATCCACGGATAGGGTGGTGGAGCCAGGGTTCACGCAACACGCTCTGCTTAGCAGTAGGACCCTGGTTCATAAAGCCATTCCAACAAGAATTCGGACTGAAGCTAATAAAAAAAACTATCTTCTCGCCAACAAACAATCTTACCGATGATAAATAGCGATGTGCTTCACACTCCATTTATCTCTGAGCGCCGCGCAGATTTTCTTCATTTCACTGATAGCCATTTCTTCATACGCTTCGTATTCCAGCTGCACCACCTGACGGTCTTCAAATGAATTCCGGGTTGTACCGCTGAATGTAGAGATGGCGCCACAGTCGTCGCTGCCGATTTCTCGGGTGATGGCATCCAGAGAGAGTGGCTCGGAGGTCAGGTGCACTATGTCCATGATGGTAGATTATCCTGCACAAAATAAGACATAGGTGGGGTAACTGTAATGCGCATTCAAGTAACGTCATTCACAACTCAATTTACTCTGCACGGGGTATTTTTTGTATGAATAAATATGGGTGTTGGATTCGATAGTACAGCTTTGGGATCAATAAGACAAGAGGCAGGATGAGGTAACAATAGACCAATGCGAATGAAAACAAAGGAATTATATTGCTACTTTGCCATTAGACCAGAAAACGGTGGATATCTCACCTTAGGGCGGGAGTCCACAATGCATTGTGCTCCAAATATCTAATGCTCTACAGATCTAATGTCAAACATGCTTCGAGCAGGAAGGATTCGAAGGCCCCTTAAATCCCCTCCCCTGATTCGACACCCGTGAGCTTGGATCAACAGGGAAGGAAGGACACAGGAAGTCCGGTTGACATTTAGCCACAAATACAACTGGCTTGATGCGCAAATATTCACAATTTCTTTGCAAATGACCCATTATGAAATATACGACGATATTCTACCGGAAAAACAAACAGTGTTGCACCTCAAGCAGGCTCATAAAAATGCTGCAATTGGAGTCATCGATTGCATACATTTAACATGAAAATAACACAAAGCCAAGACATTAGACGTCATACATGGCACGGAAGCACGGAAGTCGCCGGCGTGAAATATACGGAACCAAACGTTGACATGGAAGCATTATAACTTCTGCACTTCAATGCTGCCTTAATGTGGAACATGGCAATTTATGAGACACTTTAGCAAACTAAGACATTTTTTTCAACCATGAAGAGTAACGGTACGACATTTATTTGCTCAACTTCGATCGCAACTGATGATTGGCGGGAACTCAACATCACATATGGAGACCAAGCAGGCTTCGGCTTCGGCTTCACAAGCACGATAAGCTAGATCTTGGCTTCGGCTTCTACACTTCCATAGGCTCCAAAAGCCTTACAACCCGGTTGATTTCTAAGCCATCATGCAATGAAACATTTAATGATTGTCGAAGTCGCAAGACTGCTGTAGTGGCCACGAAAGCATGCAGGAAAAACAGTCAGCGTCCGGGCTGCATTCAATGTATGGATAATTCACTCACCATTGTACCACATACGGTCAGCTCTGTTCTCCAACTTTGACTATTCTGAATGCGGCAATGCAATATGGGATTTCCGTGCATCCATATAACTTAATGAAGTGTTGCAGCGCATCATTCACATGGTGGAATTGTCAACCTGTGCACGACGTACGAGGGATGAGAGTTCAGCCTCATCAGGGAACCATCTGCCTCACCCCTGCCAGGGAGGCTGAAATCATGCTCATCCTCACCAGTGCTGAGCCTCAACAGTGAACCATCTGCCCCTTTCCTGCCAGGGATGCCGAAATCAACACACAAAGTAGTTTGATTTAAAGTGGATCGCATACAGTGACAATTTGCATTTCCTGGCTCGCTGGCCCTGGTGGTCTCCGATGTTTGGACGAGACACAGCTGCAAAGAGCATACGTGGCCCAAATTTACAACAGAAAAAGCTTCATGACGGTTTCTGATTTCTCGGGGAAGAGTTATATATTTATCAAGCACAATCGAAGATTGTGTCGCATCTTACCCAACTGGCAAGAGTTTAAATACGATTATAAATTAGTCCACCTAACACAACCTGATCCAACCAAAGCCCTAGCCAACCGGCAAACCTTCGTACATCAGTAGAGCTTAGGGAACGTGAATATATTATTCAGAAAATGTGCTCGTTTTGTGAAGGATTTTCATAATGGACGATATGGACATAATGGACGATATGGACATAATGGACGATATGGACATAATGTACGATATGGACATAATAGACGATATGGACGATATGGACGATATGTACATAATGGACGATATGGACATAATGGACGATATGGACATAATGGACGATATGGACATAATGGATGATATGGACATAATGGACGACCACACCAACAGGCTGTGGTGGTGTGAAAAATTAGTTCAATATCTGACTTCACCGCCACTGGATATACACGCGACGTCACTGCTGATATGAATACGAGAATAAGTCTACATCGGGCACATGGGTGACCAGCGCAGTCAAATTCAGCAACCAGTTCCCTCATTCCCGGCTAAAGAAAAGCATCACCTCACAGTTGTCATGCTTCCCACATGGCATTGGTTAAATCCTGATGAATAATCAGGCTTGAAACCAACTAAAATAATTTTGTCAGCGCCAATGTCCGACCTGCCCAATCGACAGGCATACATACTGGGCAAATTGCAACAAAACGCCAAGTACTGCAATCTTGGACCCAGCATGAAGGGTCACAGAATAAGGGGGCTCGTCATCCCACCAGTGGGGTTCCGAAGGGGGAGCATTGCAGACAGCCCCCCCCCCATGAGAGGTTGTGGGGCTCCCAAGAATCGTGCCGGTTTCCCAAAAATTGTTTAGGGCCACCTAAAAATCCCGCTGGGGCCCACCACAAATCGCACCTGGGCCACTGAAAATCGCATTGAGGGCCCCAAAGTGTCGCACAGGGGCTCCTGAAAATCACATTGGGACCAAAAAAATAGTTCCGGGGACCCTAGAAATGACGCTGGAGCTCCAAAAAGTGAGACCGGATCCCTCAAAATACCCATAGGGTCCTCAAAAGTCGCGACGGGCCCCTTAAGATCACACTGGGGCCTCAAACGTTCGGGCCGGCACCCACGAAAATCGCGCGAGGACCCCAAAAGAATATCGCGCAAGGGGCTTTACAGAAAAATAGAACTCGATCACTAAAAAAATCGCACCTAGATCTAGATCGAATCGATCCTAGTACCTGAAAACTCAGAACAGGTCCGAAAAGAAAATTATCCGAAAGGCTTTTCTATTCTAAAGGGTGCCATCGGGTGAGAAAAAAAACTCCTTGAGCAGCCGCAGCGGCATACCAAAGTGGCAAATGTCCCCTCCCTCCTGAGAGAAGTAGGCTCCCAAGAATCGTGCCGGGGTCCCCAAAAATCGCGCTAAGGCACCAAAAATTCGCGTCGAGCCCCCAGCATTCGCGTAGGGCCTCCAAATAAATGCAGCAGGCGAGAAAACTCGCGCCGGGGCAAAAACAATTGCACCAGGATCCGCCAAAATCGCGTTGGGGCCCAGTTAAGTATGACCATAGTGTAATTAAACAACAAGTGAAGCCACTCGAACACATAAGAGCGTTCGAGTGCATAAGGGCCTCAATAACAGGTTGGATCCCGCAAAAAGCAACATGGTCCTAAAAAAGAACAAAAAGACCGGTCACTAAGTAAGCACATCGAAAAAGAATCCTAAAATGCCAAAAAAATCGTCGGTGCACAAAAGAGCAACAAGCCCTAAAAAAGAGTCGGGATTTCACGAATGTATTGGGCCCCTAACAAAATGCACTGGGCCCCAACACACATCCGTAGACGAAGAAAAATACAACGGGTCCAAAAAAAGAACACCGAGTCAGGGCCTCGGTTCGGTACCAAATCTGATAGCATATTTAGTCAAAGACATAAAGACATAAAGATCAGTGCAACTATGAGCCACAGGGGCCCTTCTTGGTGAGAGATGAGGTGCATCAAAGTTCAACAATATCCGGATTCTTAACTACCAGAAAATATGGGAAGAAGAAAACTAATCATCGAATTGAATGAGTCGAATATTCCCAGCGAACCCTCATACCAAGCATTCCATCACGCCAAATATGGCGCAAGTCTATCGTGTGGCAGCAATTGGCAAAATGTAGGAGGCCTAGCAGAAACCGTAGCATCGCGCGAAGTGTGGCGAATGCGCCGACTGAGCAAGGCAGTTGTACACGTGTACGAAAGTTGACGTGATGACGACCTGTCGCTATGACCTGCAATGCCTGAAATGGGGAAATTCTACATTTTAAAGTTATTTATACAGGTTTAATTTTAGCAGTGAGGTAATTTATCAAGGGACACGTCAATAAAAACTTTCGAAAAGGGTGGGGGAAGTTAGAGTTGAAATTCGGTGACTCAGAAACGATGGTGGTGGATTGGATCACCTCTACACCCGCGACCAATCGGCGTGAGAGATTGGCGACGCTACATGACTCAACGGTCGACGTGTCGTAAAACCAATAACCAACCAACAGGACAATTAAGTTAGGTCACTAATTATTGTATTAAATGAAATAAAAGATGTCCTCTTTGAAAAAATAGTGGTCGAAATCCGGGACTTTTAAAATATTGGTAAAGGTGAGCCCCTTCCAAATCCGTTTGCCTTCCCCTGATGCAAATCCTAGGTACGCCACTACAACCCGCACTGAAATTTTAGAAGTGTAATTGCAGCACGATTACACTTGATGAAAACAATTCATGTCCAACCTGAACCACAGAACACCATTATGCATTATGCAGTGGCCTGGACTTCGATAACACTTCAGTGATGTTTCGCATCAGCACAATGTCCGACAGGTGTATCGCAAAACGTAGCACTGCTATGCTGAACAAAAACAAACAAAAGACGAATATTGTGTGAAGTTGTAATATTCGTCTATCTACGCATGCCTCCTCGCTTCGAAACCTACATGAGGGATTGAAGCTACTCGAGTTACCTTAGTAAATTACTTCAAATATTTTTGTCTTGGTCACCTATAGAATGCCTATAGAACACCTATAGAATGCCATCACCATGTAACCTGCAGCCTATATCCTATAGCTGATGTTGGAAATTGTATCCCTTGTAGTGGAATCCATGGATTTCATTTGACAATAGAGTCCAACATTTTGTTCACAATTTGGCATCACGCCTGTTGACGATGCAAGAGGAATTTGATGATGAAAACCAGACTGTCCCTCCCCACCATTTTATGTGACAAAGCCAAAGCGTATACCCCATATCGAATAATCATCATGTGTTCTAATGAACAAACGGGCTACAAAGTTGAGTTCATACCAACAACGGCTATCAAACAATACGAACTGATGGTGAAATGGTGTTAGTTTGTGATTTCGTTTGCTTTGAGCTGACAACACTCACCTCCGCTGATTGGTGGGATAATGGCGATCTCGTCACCCCGTCTAAAGATTACAGCGTCTCCGCTGCCTAGATACTCCTGGTTCACTGCCAGGATGAACGTGTCCTAAGAATAAAGAAAGAAGCATTCAGGAATTCCACATATATCTGCACATTATATATATATATATATATATATATATATATTATATATATATATATATGCATATGCATATACATATACATATACACCTACATATACAGATACATATACATATACATACACATATGCATACACATACACATACAGATGTACATATATATATATATATATATATATATATATATATATATATATATATAAACCTGCTCACAATTAATCCATCAATCCATCTGGGTGGCACGATTGCTTTGCCATTCATAATCGCCATGATATATGTGCATGGTATAATACATGCTGTGTTATTAATATTCGTACCGCTGCCCTTGCTAAGAGGATAAGACGGAACACAGCATTTGGACCAGGTCGTCTCCTCCAGGTCCTTCTGCGGCCGCCATCAGACGCATACCGCTCTCAGACGGCAGGCATTGCTGAACATTTCTGTTGAGCTCTACATGCTGGAACCATTTGGAGCTGGTGAGGTTCTAACATCGGTCTCGGGATCAGAGATTCGATGTCTTACCAAATGCACCACTCAGCACTACAACGTAGTTGGCCAGACACCATATGTTTATTCAGATGCCTAGGTTCGAATCCCACCAGCGCCAGCAGTGTCCAACACATGTGGTTCAGCAGAGATTGTTGAGCAATCTCTGCTGATGGGTACCTTCTCCAGGCAATACACGTGACGACTGGCCAGGCAACTGGTCGACACAATATGCGTCATCTAACATCTCTGGCGACAACAGCCTGGATATTACCATCATCGCTCATGCTAACAACTAGTCACTAACATCTACACAAACGACCTGACTTAAAATGCCGACAAGATTGTTGGCAAGCTGACCTCAATTCAAGGTACTGGTTGCACCGCCTGCCCTCTCCCTCATGGTCATCTCATTCAGCGGTTACCGAGAGATGTCACCTCGTCGGAGTAGGCGACGGTCAGGACCGCCAACTGGCGAGAACCACGCCGCCTTCAGCACCACCAACTGGGGGAAAATGTTACTAAAAGTGCCACAGCCGCGTTGATTTTCCTCACTTCTGGATAATCGAACCAAAATAAGCAGGATGTAGGGTAATTTCACTTCACAGGGAGGCCGGCAGTGATGTAGTCTCACTTTCAGGGACAGTCTGCAGCACAATCTGACCTACAAAAGCAATATGTGGAACAGTCTGAAGTTTGTGCAAGACTGGTCTTCAGAGGCTGCCTGTAGGACAGTCTGCCCTTCGGTAAGTCCTAGAATAGTCTGATCTCCAGAGGAAGTTTGCGGAACAGACTGACCCTGAGAAGCCGTAGGTGGGACGGTTTAATCTCTAGAGGCAGTCTGTTGGATAGTTTGACCCTCAGAAGCGGTGTATGGGACAGTCTGACCTTCAGTACAGCCAACTGCGGGTAGATGTCCAGCAGGTGCGCCTTCAGCTGGGTGAAGCTGCACCGCGTCGGCAGGCAGACGGACACCTGCCCTGAGCCCACTAGCTCCCGGGCCTTGGCGAAAAACAACAACGTTACGCTCGTCTCGTCCCGGGTCGGCATATCTGGCGACATTGGTGGCGACGGTCACACCACTCCTCAGCACAAAGTGCAATTGTATGTAGACCACGTCCCGGGTCAGGATATCTGGCGACAATGACGATGGTCACACCACACCTCAGCACACAGTGGACATGTATGCAGACCACGTCCCGGGTCGGCATATCTGACAACAGTCACGATGGTCACACCACACCTCAGCACACAGTGGAAATGTATGTACAGCACGTTCTGGGTCGGCATATCTGACAACAGTCACGATGGTCACACCACACCTCAGCACACAGTGGAAATGTATGCACAGCACGTCCCGGGTCGGCATATCTGACAACAGTCACGATGGTCACACCACACCTCAGCACACAGTGAAAATGTATGTACAGCACGTTCTGGGTCGGCATATCTGACAACAGTCACGATGGTCACACCACACCTCAGCACACAGTGGAAATGTATGCACAGCACGTCCCGGGTCGGCATATCTGGCGACAGTAACGATGGTCACACCACACCTCAGCACACAGTGGGAATGTATGTACGGCACGTCCCGGGTCAGGATATCTGGCGACAGTGGCGATTGTCACACCACTCCTCAGCACACAGTGGAAATGTTTGCACAAAAATGTGCAATCTTACCGCAAGAATGCGCAATCTTCTCGCAATCACACGCATTCCTGTCACGATAAAAATGTGCGTGAAGTGCCGCGATACTCGCGATGTTATGCAAAGATGGAGAGGGAGATGGAGAGGGAGAGGGAGAGGGAGAGGGAGAGGGAGAGGGAGAGGGAGAGGGAGAGGGAGAGGGAGAGGGAGAGGGAGAGGGAGAGGGAGAGGGAGAGGGAGAGGGAGAGGGAGAGGGAGAGGGAGAGGGAGAGGGAGAGGGAGAGGGAGAGGGAGAGGGAGAGGGAGAGGAGAGAGGGAAGAGGGGAGGGGAAGCAGTGGGCCGTGCACTTGCACTCGACGACAGGTAAACCTCGGAGGCTGATGAGTGTAGACGGTGAGATGACATTTCTGTGAATAGCAGAGTGTGGCAGATGTATAGAGTGCTACTACCGCGTGTTAACCGTAAAATTATACGGTTATTCCAATGATGGTGATCCGTGGGGTTTTAGGGTGCGTCACCCCAATTCGGCTGGGTTGCGCGATAGGCATTGGGAGCGATGACGAAGTCCAAGAGTCCATCGGCGTATCTAAATGAGAAGCTTCACATAGTGTGGCCTTCACTAAGCTTCACATAGTGTACCGGTCCCCGGACAAAATGTCTCAGTCAAAAGAGCAAAAGTCAAAGGAACAAATCGACAGGAAAAACCACCAGTGCAAAAAGTCAAAAGGATACAGTGAAACGGATGAAAGGTGAAATGGGCAAAATAACGAATTAATGAAAGTAAAAGGGATTAAGGTGAAACAGACAATAATAATACACTGATAAAAGTCAAACGACTAAACCGTGAAATGGATAAAAGTTCAATGCATAAAAATTGAAGGGATAAAATTAAAATACACATTGCGTATTTTTTCAAATTGGCCAAGTGGACATATAAGTCACAATAAGCCAATAGCAGGTCATTCGCTTTTCATTTTTCTCTATTTGAGTTTCTGTCTTTGGTCCTTGGAAAATTATCACTTTGACTTTGTTTATTTCTCCTTTCCACTTTTGTCGTTTAACTTGTTGTCTTTTGATTTGTTGTCCTTTAACTTTTCTCTCTTTTGCTTGTCAGCCGTTTTTTTGTACCTTTTCTCACGAGACTTCTCATCATGTTACTTTGTGTTTTTTCCACGGATTTCCATTTCGCTTTTATACCTTTCTACGTTCATCCCTTGGAATATTTACTGGGACATTTTGTCTGTTGGCTGTCGCAGAATGGACCGTAACCAACCATGAGCAGTTCGAAATCACAAAAAAACAACATTTACAATGCAGATCCTGCTTTCATCAGTTAGAATCGACCCTGCCATTCACGCTTGTTTTGTGACTAATCATCGCAATAGCTTTTGTGACGTAGTTACAGTCCTTTGTTCAAAGGCGGTGGTGGCACTTCGCGCGCCAGTGGTGGTGTAGATGGTGCCGCTCGCTGTGCTACACACACCTTTGCACGCCGTGGTGACGTCATCAGCGTGTTGCGCCGACCACGGCCCGGCGGCCGACCCTGTTGCCCCGCCGTGCAGCGCCTCCAATGACGCTTTGTGCTGACGTCACGGACACGACTGATGCAGTCTGGACATGCAGCATGTGTCCGTGGCATGCACGAGATGCGCCATCGACAACGTCACGGACACGACTGATGCAGTCTGGACATGCAGCATGTGTCCGTGGCATGCACGAGATGCGCCATCGACAACGTCACGGACACGACTGATGCAGTCTGGACATGCAGCATGTGTCCGTGGCATGCACGAGATGCGCCATCGACAACGTCACGGACACGACTGATGCAGTCTGGACATGCAGCAGTCCGTGGCATGCACGAGATGCGCCATCGACAACGTCACGGACACGACTGATGCAGTCTGGACATGCAGCATGTGTCCGTGGCATGCACGAGATGCGCCATCGACAACGTCACGGACACGACTGATGCAGTCTGGACATGCAGCATGTGTCCGTGGCATGCACGAGATGCGCCATCGACAACGTCACGGACACGACTGATGCAGTCTGGACATGCAGCATGTGTCCGTGGCATGCACGAGATGCGCCATCGACAACGTCACGGACACGACTGATGCAGTCTGGACATGCAGCATGTGTCCGTGGCATGCACGAGATGCGCCATCGACAACGTCACGGACACGACTGATGCAGTCTGGACATGCAGCATGTGTCCGTGGCATGCACGAGATGCGCCATCGACAACGTCACGGACACGACTGATGCAGTCTGGACATGCAGCATGTGTCCGTGGCATGCACGAGATGCGCCATCGACAACGTCACGGACACGACTGATGCAGTCTGGACATGCAGCATGTGTCCGTGGCATGCACGAGATGCGCCATCGACAACGTCACGGACACGACTGATGCAGTCTGGACATGCAGCATGTGTCCGTGGCATGCACGAGATGCGCCATCGACAACGTCACGGACACGACTGATGCAGTCTGGACATGCAGCATGTGTCCGTGGCATGCACGAGATGCGCCATCGACAACGCGGCGGTACGGAGAGCCACATCCGGGTCACCATGCCCACCCTCATTATTCAACAACCGAGAAGCCGGAACGGACCACGATCGGTCAGAGTGCTTGTTCGTCGTGGAAGACCTCGGGAGTGAGCATTAGGTGCATGGGGTTACCTGACATAAAGCGACGTTAAATTCCCGCTTCCTACCGGCTGGTCGCCGTGACGTTTTCTGTCGGTCAGATGTGGGGTCAGCATTGTTATTGTTGGCGGAAACGAAGCCTGGTCCAGT
This sequence comes from Ashinkailepas kermadecensis, assembly GCA_034440615.1. Classification (NCBI taxonomy): domain Eukaryota; kingdom Metazoa; phylum Arthropoda; class Thecostraca; family Neolepadidae; genus Ashinkailepas; species Ashinkailepas kermadecensis. The sequence goes on along the minus strand of JAOTOM010001547.1, from coordinate 33,854 downwards.
CTACTTCAGCTTATACACAACCCAGTAGGGCGTCTGGCTGGCCAGACATCGAGCAAGGCCGGGTGTATCTCATATCTGCAAGTTGAAAGTGTTTGCAACATGCTCTGGTGTATTCAGCTGACACAACGCCCATCCCGGTCGTATCTTATCACAAGGACATGACGGTGAAATATCACGAGCAACGCTCATATGCCTCGCCGAAAATAATGTTACGTTCAGCAACCTCGCTAAACAAGGTGTCGACATCCGAAAATACAGCACACTAATAAAATAGTGTAGGAGAAAGTAGACGAGCCCGAGCTTCGTGAACCAAAATAAAGAACTTTTAGAGAAGTATATACGTGATGTCCCGGCGTATTCCGTGATTCTAGAGCACGTCATTAGAAATGCACATGCCACTGAAAACACCATGGACCGTTGTTGCCTTTTCTGGTCGTTTGAGAAAGCCATCTCAGCATTCGAAATCGTTCGTGTTGCAATCGTCGATGCCCCCAACCGTTACCAGACGTCACTTTCGACAACCCCACACGGCTCCAACATGCATCGGTCGATCGCCGAGGTCAACATATATTCAACTAAAAGCAATAAGGACGCACGAGCCACCGCGCCAGCCATACCGCCGCGGGAAAGATGTTTATACAGATAAATATTTGGAGCAAGAAAACGAATCAGTGTAGATGGCTTCACTTAAACCGACATAGCGGCGAAACCAGTAGACCGATCGACATGAAACCAACACCAATGTGTAGCTGATAAAAATTGCAACCTTTCGCCCAGCGAAGCGAGCGGGTCCTTGCTTGTAATATGTTGTTTTTAAAGTGCCGGCGCCGGGCAATCTTAAGTATGGGAAAAATGAAACAAACAGCCTTCATGGAGGGATTGCACAATATGTACACGACGTGCCACAATATGCACTCCCAGCCAGCCTACACTGGCCATACACACTCCCAGTACCAACACACACTGGCCATACACACTCCCAGTACCAACACACACTGGCCATACACACTCCCAGTACCAACACACGCACGCACGCACGCACGCACGCACGCACGCACGCACGCACGCACGCACGCACGCACGCACGCACGCACGCACGCACGCACGCACGCACGCACGCACGCACGCACGCACGCACGCACGCACGCACGCACGCACGCACGCACGCACGCACGCACACACACACACACACACACACACACACACACACACACACACACACACACACACGCACAGCACACCCTCAATGAGCCAAACGGAGATATGCATGGAGCAGACAGTACTGCGCAGATGGCAGCCGGGTGGTTGTGTACATATTTGCAGACGTAGTGTGCCAGAGGGATGCATCTGAAGCTACAGTCGTGCGTGGGGAGCAGGGGTGATAATAAGTTTGGCATCCACGGGAGGGGCGTGGAGGCCCCCTGATTATGAAACGCCCTGCAGTAATTGCTCAGAATTTCCGAGATGACGAGGCTCCTGGCTGGGAATCCTCAAACGGAGTCCCGAATCCATTCCCGCAACTTAGCCGTGTAATTAAGTGGCAAGTATTGCCGCCACCCATCGTCACATGCCGCTGCAGCGGATTACTCAACGCTACACTAGCAATCAATATTGTATCTATTATCAAGAATCGCGTGAGACGAATACATATCAGCATTTCATACGAATGCGTGAATCCAAGATGTGAATCGCACCGTAAAGTGCATTCGGCAGAAAAGACATGGCCTATGCAAACGTTACAAGAAGATGATGAGCCAGTTTCCCATGTCGTATGCACTCAAGCAACCTCTGAGAGCCTGCATAACGGCAGATCTGTCGTTAAGATCAGATCTATCTGATCTTACGCACGACGCTTACCAGACTCCAGGCGATGAGACTTTCCCATATTTGTTCGATCACGCAAAGCAGTAAGCCAGACATAAAATAATCAAAAAGCAAGCAATCTCGCAACCGACTGACCCCCAAAACACGGGCCGGCACCAACACAGGCAATACAGGTGAGGCGGGCCATAGTCTCACCAGCGTGTCCCGGTGGAACGGGTGGCTGGGCGGGCGCGCGCACCTCGGGCTCCGTCCGCGCCAATCGACTGCGGCCGCGCTGCACGGATGGCCGTGGTGGTGGGAGGAGCCACGTCTGCTACGTCATGGTTATGGGGCCGCCTGTGTGCGTGCAGCGGACGGTCGCCGCCTGAGGGCGCGAGCAGCGCGTCTACAAACGGTCAGCGCCTCACGAGAGCGGGCGGGAGCAGCACGCAGAGCAGCGTGGCACGCTATCGGTGTGTGCACAGCATGTTCAGTTTGAATTGCACCTGCAGACTGTCGACACAATCAATCGCAAATCTGTAACCAATCACTGACAGCTGCATATCAGATCAATGACTGGCAGCTGCATATCAAACCAATGACTGGTAGCTGCATAGTAAACCAATGACTGGCAGCTGCATATCAAACCAATGACTGGCAGCTGCATACTAAACCAATAACTGGCAGCTGCATACTAAACCAATAACTGCATACTAAACCAATAACTGCATACTAAACCAATAACTGCATACTAAACCAATAACTGCATACTAAACCAATAACTGCATACTAAACCAATGACTGGCAGCTGCATATCGGACCACTGACTGGCATGCCTTCATTGCGCGAATGAAGATTTGGCTAAGATCACCATATCCCGTGCTCCGAAGGGTAATTAAGGTGGCAAAACAAAAATATCCAGTGCCGTCAGTGTTTCTGTCGACAGTTTACGCGGCTTGGGCCGCTACTGTTGAACCCACGGAGTTACGAGCCGCAGACATAGCAACAGCCGCAGCAGACGCCGCCGGCAGATGGCCTGGGCTTGGAGCCATCTGCCCAGGCTGTTGCTAACTTCATGCTTTTGAACCGCAGGCAGCATTCCAACTGGAGACCTTGGGTTCGTGCAGTCACCCCAGCCCTGGTCATTGGAAAGCAGAGACGAACCAAAATGTTTGTGTAATCGTGCTACTTAATGACAAATGCTCATTTTTCTCCAAAACGATTCTACTTATTAAATGTTACTCTTGATATCTAATCCTTCTCCAGATCATGAGCACAGAGGGAACGAGACGGAATGTGGGGGTGTCACATCAACCCATATCAAGCGTGCGCCGTTGTTGCCTGTACAAGGTCTGGTTGCCATCTGCTCTGTATTCAGTCTCAGCCCGGCCCCAATCTGGGGCCGGATCCAAATCCTGTCCGAGTCCGATCCAAATCCTGCCACGGTCAGGTTCGGCTGGTCCAAGTCATGCCTGGATCTCGCACAAGTCAGTCCGTGATCCCCTAACCAGGTAGGTAAAAAGTTGATTCAAACTCATGATGGCTGTTAGTGGCTAAAGCTGGCATAAGTGATTAAAACTGGCCCAAACTGGTTAAAAACTTACAATGCCATTCGCGAACGAAAATCGCTCCATTCTTAATTACAATTCAAACGACGAAAATACCATGAACTATAGTTATGTATACTACATATATATATAAGTGTTATATATAAGGGTTATATATAAGGGTTATATAATGGTTATATATAAGGGTTATATATAAGGGTTATATAATGGTTATATATAAGGGTTATATAAGGGTTATATAAGGGTTATATAAGGATTATATATAAGGATTATATATAAGGATTATATATAAGGATTATATATAAGGGTTATATATAAGGGTATGTAAGGGTTATTTTTTTTTTATAAAGTCCCGATTAAAAACAAACTGGTTAAAAACTTACAATGCCATTCGCGAACGAAAATCGCTTCAGTCTTAATTACAATTCAAACGACGAAAATACCATGAACTATAATTATGCATACTACATATATATATAAGGGTTATATATAAGGGTTATATAAGGGTTATATATAAGGGTTATATAAGGGATATATAAGGGTTATATAAGGGTTATATATAATGGTTATATATAAGGGTTATATAAGGGTTATATATAAGGATTATATATAAGGATTATATGTAAGGGTTATATATAAGGGTATATAAGGGTTATTTCTTCTTCTTTTTTTATAAAGTCCCGATTAAAAACAAACTGGTTAAAAACTTACAATGCCATTCGCGAACGAAAATCGCTTCAGTCTTAATTACAATTCAAACGACGAAAATACCATGAACTATAGTTATGCATACTACATATATATATAAGGGTTATATATAAGGGTTATATAAGGGTTATATATAAGTGTTATATATAAGGGTATACATAAGGGTTATTCCTTTTTCATAAAGTCCCGATTTCGCTTGGGGATATCTCGTCAGCTTGTGCCGGTAGGGCTAAACATAAAATGTGCAGTCTGATTGCGATTGAAGAACGCTTAGCAGTGTCGTATCGCACCTGAAGTTGTCAAAAATCGTGGGTTTTATAAGCTTCTTTTCTGATTTGTTCACCGCACTAGAAGCACATTTTTGCCACTAGTTTGCACCGATCTGAATGCATCACAGACTCTCGCATTCTTCCGGAGTCCACTAGTGCCATTTGCATCGATATTCAGTACGAATTCGTGGTATTAGCCCTCGTAAAGTTCTTGCGCCCGACCTGTCACCTAGTGGCGCCATCCATTGACAGAAATACCAACCTCCTGCTGAGCCTCATTTTGGCATCGTTTCCTGCTGAATTATCAAAAAACTATAGGAGTGATTTCCAACTTGAAATGAACTTTGAAATTAACTCTATGCCATGCTATAGCCTTTCTTCCGCCTCTTCCAACCCACCCCACCCTCAATTGAGCTTCGACTAGTACCAGCTATTGCTACTACGCAACTTGAGACTACCTTTAGAGTTTGTTACTGAATATGTTGCAGCTGTTGTTTCCGATGTTCCTTTCTGTTCTTCCTGCTCTTTTTCCATTTTCTTCTCAGTCGTTGCTTTCGCCATTGCCACTGCAGTCCCCACCGCTGCCACCTTCGCCACTGCTGCCTTTGCAGATGGGATACTCATATTGACAGGCAATATGAAAGTTAAACTTTTTGACAGCAAGAAACCTGTTGATTTATAACTTGGGGTGGGAAATAACGGAGCACTCTGGGTGATACAGAGGCCGGAACCAAGCAAACACACGTGTACGACAGATAAACCATGAACCTTCAGTTGCGAGGCCATTGAGACAAGGCAGACTGTCAGTCAGTCAGACTGTCTTTCTGACTGTCAGTTAGTCAGAAAATATAGTGTCAGCACAGAATGAGCTGACTGAACCCCTTCAATAATCAATATAGAGGTGCATGTACCCTAGAGGAATGATGTAATTTGCCCTACCACAAAGGACACGGTACTTAATAAGCTATGTCTATATTTCGCGCTAATTCCATATGCCTCTAATGTCTGTAGTAATGTTGAAATCGTTGACAGCGTGTCAACGAATTCGCTGAACGTGTCAACATCGTTCACATGTTGACATGTCAACGACGTCGCTGAGTGTGGCATCGCTCTGGCTCAGGGCTACAACATCGCACTGACCGAAGCTGAGAAGCAGCGCCAGTATATCCTACAGGCTGTGGAGGCGCACCGGCGCAGCTGACGAGTCAACATACAACGCTGTAGCTGTAACTTTGTAGGTGCGATAGAAAGTAGCAGGCGCAGTGTTTGGTCGTGTGGATTACGAGACAAATGGCATTATTGCGGAATACAGACATAGCGTATTATACACCGTGTCCTTTGTCATAACGCAAGTTGCATAATTAATATAGTGTGGTCAGGTTAATCGACATACACCTGCAATATTGACTATTGAATATGTTCGGCAGGGGTGAAGTATGTGGGGCCCGGTCCCCTCTCCCATTTGGTGGGGACTGAGCCCCACCATCTTTGTCTTGGCTCCATCAACTTCTTGCTCTTTTCACATGTGACCCCATGGAGTGTGCATCACCATGGACACTCCGTGGGGTTGTGCTGCCACAATCCAAGTGGCAGCACTTATTACCTCAATGCATTGGGTTCCACCACCGATCTTTAAGCATCTCCACCGATGGTTATCAGTCAGCCTGCTTTAAGCAGGCTGACCTGCCATGACCTGCTTTAAGCCTACACCATATTTCTCACGGACAGTGGTGTCTATCGCATCGCAACAGCAGGTCATACTTTACATGTTATTTTTGAGGGGACCAGGCTTCTGCAGCATACCCGGGGTGCGCTGTTATTTTCAGTGGTGGTTATTGGTTTTACGACACGTCGACCGTTGAGTCATGTAGCGTCGCCAACCTCTCACGCCGATTGGTCGCCGGCGAAGAGAAGCGACAGGTGAGACTCAAACCCACAATCTTTCGATTGTGAGACGAGCATCTTACCCCTAGACTACTCGTCCCCTGATATTTTCAGTGTTAAATTATAAGTCAATACGTTTCTCACCGTTAAAGGCCTCCCTTTGCCTGCCAATGTGAGCATCCCTCCTGCAAAAGCAGTAGCGGCGAAGGAGGCGGTGGTGGTGGCGACTGCAATTACAGTGGCAATAGCAATGACGGAAAAGAAGATGGGAAAAACAGCAGGAAGAACAGAACGGCGCATATAAAACAACAGCAGCAACAAGTTCAGTAACAAACTCTTAAAGTAGTTTTGAACCGTGTGGTAGCGATGGCTGTCACCAGTCGAAGCTGAACTGATGGTAGTGTGAGTCGTTAGAGGCGGAAGGAAGACTATAACATGGATTAAAACTTCATTATAACTTGACAATTATTCCTCTAGGCCTTTGACATGGCAGTCTGAATATGGCAACACAAAACTGGATACCAAAGTGAGCCTCGGTGGGAAGTTGAATTTTTTGTTATTAGATGGCACCACCAGCGCAAGGATCGGGTGTAAAGACTTGACGGGTGCTGACACCGCGAATTCGTAATGAATATCGATGAAAATGGCACCAGTGGACTCAGAAGGGACAGGAGATTATATGATGCATATAGGTGGGCATAAACTAGAGCCACGCGCTTTCAGTGCGGTGAACAAATCAGAAGTGCATTCAAATCCACAATTTCTGACAACTTCAGGTGCGATGCAGTGCGGTTAAGCGTAATCGCGATAAAACATCCCATTCATGCCCGCAATGGGAGAGACCGCGCGAAAGCTTCCAGACGCAGCCGCCAGAGCGACGACACACGCCAGCAGGCCATGAATTTCTCGCCGCATTAGCCGCGTATATGCACTTAGTTTGTGAAGAGTAGGAGATTGGAGTGGAAGAAGTTTCCTGAAATTAATTACTTGCTGTTGGTGAAGTCCAGGCTGAGCTACTGATTTTGCAGATAGGTAATTTCAGTGTCTGGGTAGAGTACACCAGGAGTGGACCTGGGACTTTGCATGGAGGGGGAGATGGCACTCGTCCGGAGGGCCGCCATTTCCTCGGAGAGCGCCATGAGCAGGGTTGAGGTGCACTCCAGAGTACTGAAGGGGCGCCTTTTGTTCCCAGCATGGCGCCTTTTCCTCTCAGGGGGCGCCATGGGCTCAGAAAATCCACTGAGCAGGGAGAGTTTTCTCGGGTTTTCCCGGAGGGGCGCGTTATTATATATTATCCCGGTCAGAAATGAGCCACTTTTTCACAGCCACAGCGACCCCGGGTGGAAAATTCCAGATTGCCACCAGCTTCAGAAAGACATCAAGCGGAGGCCACGACACGAACAACACGAAGGCAGCACGAAGGTAACAAGCGGCATCGGAAAGGCATGTCCGCGGGAAAATTCTAAATTAAGATGGCGCGCTGCCGACCAATGAAAGCTCGAACCATTTAATCGGAGCCCAGCGAATGGCTGGAGAGGGAAGAAGGTGCGGAGAAGCAATTGCAACGAAACTTGGTGCACGGTACGAAGGAGAGTACGACTCAGACAACAGAAGGGCCCACATTGGGAGCAGCGACTGGGACAGCAGAGTCACTCGGACGGAGTTGAAGTGACGGACGGCCGGAGGGCGATCAACATCTGCCATGTGAGTACCGTCTGTCTGTCATGCCTTCCTCTTTCCAAATCGTACCGGACCGACCTCATTTCTATGACGGCTATTTCCTCCTCAACCTCATTTCTCTCGGCTGAAGAGGTGACCCGTCTTATGGGGGAGTGGGACCAGAGGATAAATTCGGGAGCCCGAGACTTGAAGACGAGACGGACGAGGAGGCCAGCTGCGGAAGATTCGAACTGAGACACCAGCAAAAATGTCAGTGTTGCCAACTGACGCTCTCCCTCCATCTTCTGGCTATCCCATGGCCACCACTCGGCGGAACCGTGTAAGGGTTTTCCAGCCCGTCGCCGTCGCTATTGTCCATGAGGCTATCTCCCGGTAGTTGATGTGGTGATTAGCCGAAGGGGGTGATTTGTGGGGGATGAATACGTGAAATGGCCGGTGGCGCCGACATCCTACTTCTAGTTTTATTTTTGTAAGTGGGTAGGGGTGTGAGAGGTGGACGGAGGATGCGTGTACCAGGAGCGTTTACCAGTCCTGCTAGCGTGCGGTGTATATACATGTTAATATATTGCCTTGAGCGTAGAAACGTTTGAGGGCACTAACAGAGACACGGAACAGCTACTCGACATCTGGCGGACAGGAGGGGCAGTGAAAAAGGACTTTTTGCGAACAAATATGGAGCGTAGTTTGGGCTAACGGTCAGGAATAATAAGCGCAAATCGGTTCCTAACATCAGTCATGCAGGACCTTCGGATTACAGCCGCCGTGAAAAATGGCAATCTCTCGATCCGAGAGTATGCATGTTGAGAAATATGCGTTCAACATCCGTCATGTGCAATATCCGTCGACCCTTGGGTTGATGCAGCCGTGGAAAATGGCAATCGCTCTATCCAAGAGCACGCATGTTGAGAACTGCGCGTGCAACAATCCCTGTCTTCCCCTCCCCGTTCAATGCACTCGGCCCTTACACTAGCAGGACTAAAACATTAACATTATAGCCCACTTACCTGCCGTGGTGCAAACTAGTTTCAAAATCTCAACTTTAAGTGAACTGAAGAATGCCTTCAGCTTTGTGTTAAGCGGCGCAACTTTGCTCACGTGACGGAATGGCATTCAAGTCAAACAGCGATGGCCGAGTGACGGCCACATGCAAGGTGACCCTCCGTGGAGATGAGAGTAAATCGAGGATGACGTTAAAGGTACGACCCTCCCAGACCGGTGACGAAAGCATAGTACATTCATCGGCAACCAGGTGGCCAGGGGAGAGTATTTACGTCCGCGGCCGTGCTTCGGGGGCTGGGGGGTAGGCGTCGCGCTTTTCGCTCGGATCGTGTCATCAGTAACCGACAAATAGATGTGGATAGCACCGGGTGTACAGCAGTACACACGGTACAATAGACTCGGTGCCGACATGACAAGTGACAATCCACCCATGATGGTTGAGTATTTGCCTGGAATTAATTTACTATATGAAGTTAATTTATTAGCGAGGCAGCCGATCTGCGAGCCGTTCTCCTACGGACCAAACGTTCCCGAGTAGTGGTAGAGGGAGGCTAAGAGTTGTATTTGTACATGCCATGAATATTCCCGTATATCATCGGCGCTGGTAAACTATTAACTGCGAGAGCGTGCGATGAAATCAACCCTTCAGAGGAATTAGCTCAAATCAAATGGTTCTTTGAAAGCAGAATTCCGCTGGCCTCTGTGACCCAGGGGCGCAGATGGGCTTCGAGGCCGGTATGCATGTAGGGACATAACGAAAGCATTGCGGTTCGTCGTTGAGTCTGGCGGCGGACAGTAGGACAAGCAAAACACTGTCCGGTAATTAGTCCACCTCTGTTCTCTGTGCGAGGGGAACGGATTGTGCAGCGGTTCGGAGGATGCAAGGACCGAGTTGGCATGCCGTTAGCCCCGGGCTGAAAGGGTAGGGCAAGCTAGGGTATACAGACGACGAGGGGACGTACCAAACGTGTTAGGGATCGGTGTCCACCCGTTGGATACGTAGGGCCCGTCGTACGTTCTCAGCGAATAAGGTCCGGCGAGGCATCGACTGTCGTAAGGTTAGGTAGGTCGGCCATAGACACCACAGCATTTATATAGGCCCTAGGAGCCAGTAAAAGAGCTCCATCGCAACATTAAGACCTTATACAGGCGAGGAACACGACCAATAATGGCGAGGCCAGCTATGATTGGCAGTGAAAGGTTTAAATATTTAGCCCACACAACTTCTATAATAGAGCAATGGTCAGTCGATATGTGTTTGTGCACCGCTGCGAGGAGCCAAATTGGGAACCAAGCAATTTATTAATTAATAAGGAAGGAGTGAGTGCGACGATCGAATGTGGGTTAATAAGGAGAATGAATGTGTGTCAGGTAGCTTTGGTTGGTTATTAGGGTTTTAGGGCGCATCAACTGCATTGGTTATACAGCGCCCATGTCAGGTAGCTTTAAGGACCAGTGGAAGCCGCTTGGGGCTCAACACAGGCATATATCTCGTGCGGTACATTGCACAAAAATTATACTACTATTAGCACCCATAGAGCCCCAACTGGGAGCAAGCTACTCAAACCACGGACAGCTTACATACTCATTAATTTTCGAATGCAATGTATTCATTCTAATTTAGCGAATGGCACTCACTTATCTATATGGTGCTCCCAAAACTTTAACCTCGCACAGCATATAAATACGTGTAAGGGAGGCTAAGGGAGGCTAGTTCACGCAACACAAGTCGGCTGCCGTTGGGGGGAATAGGTGGTAGAGGTGGGGGGGGGGAACCAAACACAACGCCAACGTACTGGAACTAAAAGCAAACGAGAAATTTAGCCCAGTTTGGTTTGGTTTAGGATCTCGTTCACACGACCCGAGAGGAACAGTCACGAACACTGCCAGCCCCTCTCATACACCCCTCACCCGCCGAGGGTCGAGATCCCCCCCCCCCCGCAGGATTAGCGGCTCCTGATATGTGGGTATTTAGCATAAGCTTGAATACGGTGGAATGATAACATAGATGCTTTAAGTCATTCAACTGTGGGATATGCATGCATAGCATGGAATCACTGGCGCATTGCCACCAACTATCTAAATTGTTTTTTTTCTTGCTTAAGCTGGGAAGCAAAAACATTGCAAGAACAAACATGCATCAACACAGCTTGGGTGCCAGACTTCCCAGAAGGGTAACCTTGCAAAAAGTTACAGCACCTACATAAACTAAGATGGGTTCCATGGTTAAGGGAGAGGAGTGAGTACTCCAGTAGTCGGATGTTCATCTCTCAACTGAAAGATGGTGGGCACCTTCTGCTGCTCTTTGACCATAGTCAATTGGCATAGGAGATTGGTGACGCTACATACATGACTAAAGAAGGTTACACACATAAATAAATACCCAACCACCTCGAAATATATATATATATATATATATATATATATATATATATATATATATATATATATATATATATATATATATATATATATATATATATATATATATATAAAAAAATATATATAGAATGTAAATATATATATACATATGTATATATACGCATATACATATACACACACACACACACACACACACACACACACACACACACACACACACACACACACACACACACACACAAATATATATATATATATATATATATATATATATATACATATATATATATATATATATATATATATATATATATATATATATATATATATATATATTCTTGTTTGCGGCCGCGAAAACTAATGTTGAAAAATCGATGTGGAGTGCCGGCTAGGCATGGGACCCGAAGTTCGAGCCGAAAAAAAGTTTTCAACATTACTTTTGCGGCGAGGGCTGGAATATTTTCCCTGTGCCTATATGCAGCCAGAGGTGTGTAGAATCTCAGCATCTGTTTGTATCGGCTTTATCGGCTGTAAGGCTATTTTCAATTATATCGTGCACAATGCACATGCTCGGATAGAGTACGCGTGATTAGGCCTAGATTCACTTCTCCAAGACAGCACATCATTCTGACTCAGCAACGCTGAATGATTAAGACATTCTATACGTCAATAATGAAACACAGAAAGCATTGGCGGCGAGAAAAGGGCACACAAAAATACTGCCTACTGGCAAACAAGTCTGAGAAAGAGGCTGAGACCCCAGGACTCAAATATCCAATCATGGATATGGAACCCAAAAGTTTCAATGTAGTGCTTAGCAACTACTAAGCACTAGGTGTGCATGAACAGAGAAGATGGGGAAGATTTTCAGGTGTCATCAGTGCATCACAAGACAAGAAAATGTGAAGCAGGAGAGAGAGAGGGAAGCAATGATGAGCATGTGGAGGTGAAGCAAAGACGTTGTGAAGTAAGGTCATTGGAACTTTTAACCTCATTCTTGTTCTATTGCACGAAATACATTGTTCGTTAGGCGTCAGACGCAATGTTACTGCGGACATCGAGGGGATCTCCAGTAAAGAAAGAAAACAGGTCCCATTCAAGAACTCTGAAACATACGCCCCCGACAAGCGGTCCCGGATGCTCACCAGTGTGTGCGCGAATAATATAGTTACAATTTATGACTCTGTCTCCATAAAATATGATGCGAAGTACATTTATGAAAGTTAGCTTGCTTTCAGACGTCAATTTTTTTGCCACTTGCAGTGACCTATTGCGCATATTGTTACTTTCCGTATTTCGTTTTTGAACTATTTTCCACCATAGACGGCCGGCCGCCGGCCGCCTCCGGCCAGTCCCCAACCGCCCGGCAAAGCTTCATGTCAAAAGGTACAAAATGACAGGGTTAGATATCTATAAAAGTAGTCGAGTATGGCATCGGAAGGCAGCTGATTTTATGCAGGTTGATTTGAGACCATTGGAAATTAATTCGCTAATGTAGAACATCTGATATACAATTAAAAGTAATACAATCTCATAATTTGGGACACAAATCCTGGAATTGAGTGCAAAAATAACAGGGTTAAATATCTATAAAAGTAGTCGAGTATGGCATCAGAAGGCAGCAGATTTTATGCCGGTTTATTTAAGACCATTGTAAATTAATTCGGTAATGTAGAACATCTGATAGACAATTTAAAGTAATATAATGCGATAATTCGATATGCAAATCCTGAAATTGAGTGCAAAAATGACAGGGTTAGTAAACTATAAAAGTAGTCGAGTATGGCATCATAAGGCGGCGAATTTTATGCCTGTTTATTTAAGACCATTGGAAATTAATTCGGTAATGTAGAACATCTGATATACAATATAAAGTGATGCAATGTGATAATTTGGGACACAAATTCTGGAATTGAGTGCAAAAGTGACAGGGTTAAACCTTCAACCTGGAAGTTATTCAAGATGATATAAAAATGTAGCACGTTAGATTTTCGTTTAGTTAAGAACAATGGAAATTGTCAGGATATCACACAGAACATGTATGACATGTGTTTATCACAAGATGTTGAGTGGCCAATTGCTCCCATTTCACTTTAAGGGCAAAGTGACAGGGTGAAATGATTTGATAATAATACGAACTACACGTCATAAGAGAGCTTGTTTCAATGTTGTTTAAATTGGACCATTGGAAATTACTTGCAGCTCGTCGAGAAACCAGAATATAGCATTAATAAAAGCAAGCTCACTCTGATGGTGTTCCTTCACAAACCCACCACCAGAGCGGCGCCACCGGTATTATGTCCGCTTATGACGCCAAACGTATATTCGGCGATTATAGCTGGCGCCATCCATAAGTGTATGTTGAGCAAAATTATGACGTGTGTGTAATACACACATACAATTTGAATGACATCACTGATTTTTTGTTCACATTTTGAAGGCTAGCAGCAGCGAGCAGGAAAACCCGAGCACAGGCAAGAAAACAGTCACGTGACAAATTTCTTTACCGGTATTCTCGATTGGCTTTTCAATGTACCATTTGCAGGAAAGTAAAAACCATGGCAGATGGTGAGCACACTGATGTTACCTTACCTCATCTCACCTGATAGTTATTTAGAACTGTATGGCCACTTGGCCTGTTGTTCTGGTCATGTCACGTTCTGATACTGTTCCTGGGTGCTGTACGTTGTCAGCCCAGCGCACGTCCAGCATGGACTTGAACAAATTTACAGAGGAAGCCTATACTACTTTGGTAGGGCAAGCATTCGAGCCGTTTACGATTATGTGGCTGAATGAGTGCCGTCTGGCGAATTGAATTATTGATCCTTCATTGGTGGTCTCTTGTGGGTTGAATGTGAATCTAGTGATGAAGTCACCGACATGCACTGCCCTACCACCATGGGACATCTGGAACACCGCCATCATTTCACTCCGGCGACGTCTATGGTGGAGGGAAGGCAGCTTCAGGATTCTCAGCCTCTCAGGTTATGGCTGGTGCATAATTTATTCCACTAGTCGGGTTGTCCGCCTCTGAATTCGCTCTAGCAGCTTCTGGTCGAGCTTTCTAAAGGGGCTCCATATGATGTGCCATATTCAAGAGTATCAAGAGTCATGGTTTCACCAGGGTTTTATACAATAGCAGAAGCGTGACCCTGGCAATGTTGGCGAGGGGCGCCTCACGACTGCCAGCATCTGGGACGCCCTCGAGACTTCTGCCGCCGTCGTCTGCTTGTGAAACTTCAGCTGGTTCTCGACGATCAACCCTGTGTCATGTCCATGCAATACTGCTTAAACACCTACCCTGTTCAGTGTGTAGGTAAATCGGGGATTATCGGATCCAATGTGCATCACCTTGCACCTGGAGATATTGAATGTTAGAAGCTATCCCTCAGACCAAGCCACCAGGATGTCGAGATCAGCCTGAAATTGGGGCGACGACAGAAACCTCGGCACATGGCAGCACAGTTCGTACAGTTTACAATCAGCCTAACTGCTCCTTGCATCCGTTCTGGGATATCATCTACAAAGATGGTGAACAGCATTGGCCCAAGGACAGATCCCTGAGGGGTTCCCCTTGATACACATATCCAGTCAGACTTAGAGCCCTGTACCACTACCCTTTGTATTCGGCCAGTCAGAAATGCATCAATATATGACAAAACTGCCTCTTACACTATAAGCATGCAGTTTGTGGAGAAGTCGGCAGTGCTGCACATAATCAGATGCTTTGCTCATGTTGGGGTACACCATGTCAAGAGAGTTGCCATCCTCTATTGCTACACTCCACTCTTCCATGACCTCCAGCAGCTAGGTGGTACAAGATCGCTTGGGTAGGAACCCATATTAGACTGGATGTAGGAGTCCTGATGCAGATATGTGCCAGAGCTGTTTGTCACGAACAAGATACTCCATCACCTTAGAGCAGCATTAAAATATTGGTTTTTCGTTAGATGTGAGATGTCAAAAGGAGTCCATTAAGATGTAGATCTTCCCCATGGAAACTATGTCGTTGAGAAAATCGTTGAAGTCCTTCAAACTCAATTGTGAGCCCATAGCCTGCTTATATGTGCATCTTTTTCGTTTATCATGGGAGACACATAATATAGGGATACTTGTGTTAATGACAACGATAAGAATAGCATACTATCAGCAAATTGTATTGAACAGTAGACCATATCATGGGTAATCTCTTCACTTGAAATCACGTTAGGTACACCGTACAAGATGTATCACAATCTATAATGGTGAGCATAAGCATGTTACTTACACACCGTTGGAAACGAGGCATGGATAATTGGCTATTGGTTTTTACGACACGTCGACCGTTGGGTCATGTAGCGTCGCCAATCTCTCACGCCGATTGGTCGCGGCGAAGAGTAGCGACAGGTGAGACTCGAACCCACAACCTTTCGATTGTGAGACGAGCATCTTACCCCTAGACCACTCGTCCCCTGGGCATGGATAATTCATAAACACACATCAAGAGGCACGATGTCGATACTTCTTTGGGAAGGATGTCTCCTCATTGTTCAATAGGTGGTACACTCCACCCTATTTCGCGAATAATTTATCACTGCCTTAGAGAGCACTTCTGTGGAACTTACTGGTCGGTAATTGGCAGGATCTTGCCTACTGCCTTCTTGAATATCAGTACTGCTTCTCTTAGTTTCCATTCAGAGGGAACCCTACCTCCATGTAATGACTTTCAAAACAGACAACTGAGTGGCATAGACAGGGCGCTGGAAGATTTATGGAGAACTCTGAGGTGGATAGCATCTGGACATGGTGAACCATTCTGCTTGAGTGAAGACAACTTCTGACCTACAATCTCCTGGGATACTACTGAGATATAACTATGCCATCCAATATGAGAGCATCAGGCTGAGGCATGTCTGGCAGTGACTCCAAGCTCACTGTTATGAATTTGCTGGAAAAGTACCAGCTCAGAAGATTGGCCTTTTCCTAGTTGTTGGTAGTTGATCCCTCTGCAGTAGTGAAATTTACAACTTGACATGTGCATAACCTCAAGCTTGAATATCTTCTGAAGCTCCCATGGTTACTCCTCAATTATGATGCTAGTTTTGTCTCAAAGTTCTTCCATAGGTTTCCAGCAAGCTGTCATAGTTGGTTTTTACAGTGAACAAAACTGGCATGGTCCAGAGCATCTTGGGTCTGAGTACATGTTTGCCATGATCAGTCCTTTTTATTTGTTCTCTACAATGCCCTCTGGTTTAGTACAGGTTTTTCTTGCTCTTTGTACTTCTCACTGAACAACTATATTTAGTGCCCTCTTGAGGTATTCATACCCTTCTAGATTCATGATGCTCATCTGGGCACAATGAATAGATGACAAGGTGGCATACAACTGTGCATAGTTGGTGTGGCTCTTGTTACAGTGTGGATTGTTTTTATGCTTGAGTAGCAGACCAGAGACCAGATTGAATCTCTGATAACTACATGGTCACTGTTGCCTACTCCAGAGGGCAACTTTATATTGCTGATCATACCATCTCCATTGGCAAAGACTAGATCAAGACCATGTGGGGCCTAGCCAACCCTGTACTGGGTTGGCTGGTGGATGTGCTGCTAGATAAAAAGTTCCTGAACTTTCTCAGTAGAAGAGTGAGATGGTGTGATTCAGGAGTAGCTGATAACTCGATATCCCAGTTTATCTGAGGAAGGTTATTGTCACCAACCATCATCAGGTGAGATAATTGCTTCCCACAAGCATCCTGCAGAAGCACTTCCAACTCTACACTTTCCTGTGTTTTGATTGTGTGGCTATGGTATATGCAGCCTACAAGCAAGTTTTCTCTCCCCTGGTGTCTATCCTCAGCCACACTTCCTCAATATGATTGCAAGGCATGGGTGAGAACCACACTGAGTGCAGGTTTTCAGAAACAATGCAGATTCTCCCCTTGCCACCAGCTCCAAGATTGGGCAGAGATCAAAGTTGGTGTCAAGTGAGTATCTTTAAATTGATAGAGCTGGGGGAATTGGTATCTCTGGGCTATGGGGAGGATTTCAGTCAGTTGGTTCAGTCAGTCAGAAGGATCAGATCAGGTGTGTCATTGCATATCAACATGCATAGGTCATCTCTCTTACAAATTAGCTTGTCAATATTGCTGTATAACCCATAACCCAACATCTAACCCATTGCACATGTTCTGGAGTAAAGACCTGCTACACATGAGTGACCGCCAGGACTGCTAAGTATGTTGGCAAGGCTGTACCACTAGCCTCTCCAGCCTGTTGTGGAGGCTCCATGCTCCTGGAAGAAAAGCTTCCAGGCACAATCCTGTCATTCCCCATGTGGAGACATATCGCACCACCTGTTTCTGTCTACATGCTCCTGGCCAAAGGTGCACCAGAAGGATTCCCATTCTGGGAGAGAACAAGCTCACCAGTTGGGTGGTCTTTGCTGTCTGAACTCTGTATGATCCAACTTTGCTTGATGAACAGATTATTTTCACCAGCTCTTTTCCTTTTGGATGACTCCTCCCTTAATAGCTTCCCCTCCTTCCTTTCTTTCTTTCTGGGTTAGATCAGAGTTAATGCACATGTATGATCATTCCCCAAATTCCTCAAGTCTCAACTGTAGGGTTAGCTTGAGCAACCCCAGTTTCGATGCTGGATTCTCCAATGTAATGATAAACAATCATGGCCGGTTAGCTAGCTTGTTTCCAGTACAGAAAACATTGCTGATTTGGCCATTGAGCTTGAGCTCAGTTTTTACAATTCCCAAAAACCTGAAGATATCTTTGTGCAGCCTCTCTTCATGTCTGTCTCCAGTGTATTCTGGAAAACAATAGACTACAACATAGCATTTTATCTTTCATGGTATTGCATTTTCCTGATGTGTTGATAAAGTTGTCAAACATGCATGATTTCAATATTTCTGTGCAGCTTGAGAGCTGGTGCTGACAGCAGGACAAGTTGGTGCTGCATCAATTTTCCTCTTCACTGATTGCATGACTTTGGCACATGATCCTAGTACTACTTCTGCATAGGAACCCTTTAAATTATATTGGTCCTGGAGGGATCTTGGAATCAGTTTTGCCTGTAAAGCTGCTTTCTGTTCCTTGACAGATCCCTCACCAACTTAGGGTGTTCTTCAGGTTTGATCCAGCAATCCAGCCATAAATGCCCAAAATTGCCTTATTTTGAGGTCATTGTCATCATACAAATTCTGCATACATTGACTCACTGTGTGAATTGACTACGATTTAAGGAAATTTTTATCAGCCAATAAACAGTGCTATGTATTGGAACAATATATACATATCTACATATATATATATAGGTATATAGGTACATACACATATATATATTTTTTTTTATTTTTTTTTATATATATATATATATATATATATATATATATATATATATATATAAATATATATATACATATATAGATTGGCCATACTGCAATATTTATTCCTTCCATTGCTACACAAATTACCCATCCTTCCACGATCAGCATGCACTGCAGAAACACTGCAGTCCAACAGGATCTGGTTAAGACCTGCTTCGATTTGTAGTCTGGCGCTTTGGGAAGACTCAAGCGATACCTACCAACTTTTAAAAACATGTGCAAGGTTGCCCATGAAGTCAAGTGCAATTGTTTTCTTCTAAAACAGGCACAATGCACTCAAAACGATCCTTTATGAGGAAAAAACACATGACAACAATGTTAAAGCAACAACACTGCTTTGACATGAAAACCATTAGAATTGAGTCGTACTACAAACTGGATAAAACCCGCGCATTCCCCGCTGAGGGCGCTAGTGCGCTCACTATGTATGACGTTTCGGTCAGTCTCGCCGACGTTTTCGCAAGCACTTACTAAATATGCCTTAGCTGTGCTGCCTAGTGGTGGAAATGTGTGTCAAAATGAAATGACGATTCGCGTAGCGGCCTGTAATGATATGTTTTTGTTGTATTATTTTGACAGTTCAGCACATATATATTTGCTAAACTGATCTTATCATAATATATATATTGCTGTAGAATACAACCGAACTGCGCGAATGGCATGAACCTGTCATCTCTATACCTTCAATATGAATAGAGTTTTCGTTCCAGGAAATAAATAAGAACAATACCTGCCTGATATGAATTATGACGACCGAATTTATGGGTAAATTTTAGATTTTCATACTAGATAATTATAATCCTGTTTTTCAATATATCAATAAATTAACGAATATTCATGTTTTGTGGGTCCTGAGGGAAGTGTCGAACGCCTGTCAGCGTTGCGCTAGCCCCATCTATGCTCACTATAAAATACTTCAGGTTCGACATTATCTGAACCAATATAGGGAACCGACATGGGCATGGTAGGCACACATGGTGGTATGTTTCACTGACGGATCTGGATTTCGTTACGGGGGTGCGGGCTTATTTTTTAGGGGGCGCCTTTTCCATCCGAAGAAGCACCTTCGGGTAAAAGTTTGTTGAGTGTGGGAAATGGGAGGAATGGGTGTAGGAACAGGGGGCAAGGGGCCATGACCCTCCACTTTCTATGAAAGTTTAACATTAATGTTATGGCAATGCATGGAAAGAATGAACTTCAAAATGGATTTCCCCCCCTCCACTTTTTGAGACGTTCCTACGCCTCTGAGGGGAAGGATGGGTGCAATCGAGCTTCCCACATGCCGAGGACGTTCTCTATTCGGAGAAGCGTCTCCGGCTGAAAAATGTGTTGAGGATGGAGGGGGTGAAGGAGCATTCAACCTTCACGGAAAGATCGTGCCTTTGCCGAAGGGGGAATAATGCATGGGAAATAAAAAGGAAATAATGCATTATTATGTTTCTTTGTTTAGAGCCTTTACTACCTGAACAAGCAACCATCTATGTCGGAGACCTTCATCGGGTTCCCAAGGGGAAGGAGGAGGGTGGCCGTCCCCTAGGGCCCCGCTGGATCTGTTAGGTAGCTTGATGCAATTAGATGGAGATGCGCCCCGTCATACAAGTGGGTAGAAACAAATGAAAAACGTTGAAAAATAGAACTTCGAAATGGAACACAGATGAACAATTATATGGAAGAAGTTAGGTAGAACTCAGCAATGGTAGAAGAGAACCTTCATGGCGATGCAAATTCATTTAATATGCACCAGAAGCCTGATCAGAACGGTACGAGTGCCGATACTCGATTCGTACATGTTCCATCATTGTACATTGAGACTGTTGCAAAAATAAATGTTGCCACCCATAGGCCTAGTCATCGGAACATAATTTCGTCGAGGGAGAGGGCGCAGCACATGAAAGCAATAAGCGGGCACAAGTGGATTGGAGGCATACCACTAGTATCTCATGTTATAAGTTTATATTATTTAGAGGTGCAAAGGCCACATGGGGGGGGGGGGTCATGCAAGTGCCCTCACAATGTCATATAAAGCTTCACCCCTGCCACCACGTATTGTCAATTCACTAAGCTGATAATTGCAGTGCCACCTTGTATATCTCATTCAGATGGTGCTACAACCTCCAGGTGTTTTGTCTTGCATACATTTGGAGAAGATTGTATCCGTTGAATTATGACCCTCGCAATGCTGATGACTCCCGAGTGTTAAAGTTGAAAATTGAGAGTATATTCCAGCTCACCTCACCACACTAACAGACATTTCCTCGGGTAGCACAGGCAAGTCTTTCAACGCCAGATTTAACCCAGATTTGTATCAGTTGATTGTGATATGCTTCCATCGCTCATTCTCGCAAAACGCCTTACTTACCTCGGGACGACGAGAAGAGGGAAATTCAATTTTCCTAAAGAGGAGAACGTTGCTCGGCCTCCAACCAAATGCAACCAGTGTAGCAGACGCAGAAACAAAATGCACTCCTCTTCACCAAATGTATTCCACAAGTTACAAGCATTTACAGACACAAAAGGTAACAGACGCAAACAGAACACATCAGTGCACACGCATATTTCACTGGCGGATCCAGAGGCGGGCGTGCACTGTGTGATCCCGTGCCAGGTCCAGATCGGTGAACGAAAATTGTCATATAACCGAGAAAAGTGCCGCATCGCGAAGGTTCATCCGTACCAACTCCAATCGGCCAAACGCCACCATCACGCCATCCCGCCGTCGGAATGTTTAGCGAAAGGTGTCCCCTGGACAGAAATGCCTTGAGCTGTTCGTGCATATCCTTCACTGCCCTCATCCCTGTTCTGGATCGACGATTCCACGGCAGACAATAATACTAAGCGAAGAATCAAATCAAATCAAGTAATCAAATGTTCGGTGAGAGGCCTCGCCCTCCTCTGTTGCATAAACCCTGGGATCAAGCTGCGAATTGGTCGAAAAGTCTCCCAACAGCTATCTGGATACAATATTCATTTGGTTCTTACGAGTGCTTATTTGCACCAACTTGCAATAATCTCAGAGACGGGAAAATCGGACGACTCTTACCACCTTCACGCCAGCTTCAATGCTTTCCAGGAAAGACACCTATACACAGAACCATCAAATGTGTGCAACACAAGGCCATCATTGATCCTGCAGCTGGAACGACGTGCTTCGAACATGTGCTAGGCCTGTGTCGAGGCAGTCGCAGCACATTAAGAACATCAAGTGTTATAATAGCGCATGCCAACGACATGCCAGTATACTTTTGTCGTGAAGTGGCCTGTCACAGCCTATAATTAATATTTGTGAGCCCTCTCTTCAGTTGTGCACAAAATGACACCGCTGTCCCACCACCACCTGCTGTCCCACTGCGGTCGGAGAGGTGGTTGTCGGGCAGCAGCTAATCTCGGCCAACCAGTTGGCACCACTTGCAGGCCCATGCAGCAGATGCTGAAAGCACGAAATATGATTAGACCTTGTTGCCAAATATTCTCCACGTTCTGCAAATGGATACCGGTCATTGTATTTGGGCTGACAGACCAGACACTCTGAATTGTGCTGACAGGTGTGCATTTGGTGCACACAGAATCCCAACTCTGGACCTAGCCCCAGTCAAGGTCATGACAAGGCTGGCCCCATATCACAGCCAGGTAGACCAGCATGGCTGGCCAATGGAGGGGAGCTTCCCATGTGCCTGCTGGCAACACATTCCATATCACCATCAAAATGAGCATACCTCCAGCTGCCAACATCTGACATGAAACACCATCACATAATCAAACCACTTAGGGTGCCACTCAATCACAAAGCAATCAGACAAATATCACACATATCCCCATTGAGATGGGAATGCTCGCCCATTTAGCACAGATCAGGCATATGACACCCCACTCCACCACAGTTAAGACATGATGTCCTACAATAAGCTGCAATTGAGATTTTCACACTGTGCTCCTGACTGGGTTTGTGGGATGTGAAGCACCAGTAAAAACAGTGTCTCAATCAGTGCTGTGGCACTGCATTTGAGAGGTTCAGAGATCATTAGCATTCTTTTTAAGGTTTCTGAGTGGAAAGATGTGGTAATATGGTAGCAGGATTAAATATCCAGATTCTACCATCACCTATAGATCATCAATAACTTTCCATCATCATACAAACACCAGTTCCAAATTGGAAATGCTGGAGGAAAACCGAGGAATGTTACTAAACATCAAGACTGCAAAGTATGACAAATGGCTGACAACGCACAGCAGCCATGGACAAGAAATCAAATAGGGAGATCAAATGCACCACCAAACGCAAAACAAACATGAGGTAAACAAGTCAAGAGGCTTGATCAAGAGGCTTGCTCCCGACGCCGTCTATAGACAGATAGACAGACAGCTCCCGACGCCGTCTATCCCTCGCTCCCGATGCCCTCTATAGACAGACAGACAGACAGCTCCCGACGCCGTCTATCGCTCGCTCCCGACGCCCTCTATAGACAGACAGACAGACAGCTCCCACGCCGTCTATCGCTCCCTCCCGACGCCGTCTATCGCTCCCTCCCGACGCCGTCTATCGCTCGCTCCCGACGCCGTCTATAGACAGACCGACAGACAGCTCCCGACGCCGTCTATCGCTCGCTCCCGACGCCGTTTATCACTCGCTCCCGACGCCGTCTATAAAAAACACCCCCCATGCTCCCATTTCCCGACCCGTCTATCACCCTCTATCGCTCGCCCCGACGCCGTCTATCGCTCGCTCCCGATGCCCTCTATAGACAGACAGACAGCTCCCGACGCCGTCTATCGCTCGCTCCGACGCCCTCTATAGACAGAAAGACAGACAGCTCCCGACGCCGACTATCGCTCGCACCCGACGCCGTCTATCGCTTGCTCCCGACGCTGTCTATAGACAGACAGACAGACAGACAGACAGCTCCCGACGCCGTCTATCGCTTGCTGGCCGGCCCGGACGGCTGCACCCGGGCCGTCTATCGCTCGCTCCCCACGCCGTTTATCGCTCGCTCCCGACGCTGTCTATCGCTTGCTCCCTACGCCATCTATCACTCGCTGGCCGGCCCGGGCGGCTGCACCCGGGCCATCTATCGCTCGCTCCGGACGCCGTCTATCGCTCGCTGGCCGGCTCGGACGGCTGCACCCGGGCAGTCCATCGCTCGATCCCGACGCCGTCTATCGCTCGCTCCCGACGCCGTCTATCGCTCGCTCCGCCGCCGTCTATAGACAGACAGACAGACAGCATCCGACACCGTTTATCGCTCGCTCCCGACGCCGTCTATCACTCGCTACCGACGCCGTCCATCGACAGACAGACAGACAGCTCCCCACGCCGTCTATCGCTCGCTCCCGGCGCCATCTATCGCTCGCTCCCGACGCCGTCTATAGACAGACAGACAGACAGCTCCCGACGCCGTCTATCGCTCGCTCCCGCCGCCGTCTATCGCTCGCTCCCTACGCCGTCTATCGCTCGCTCCCGACGCCGTCTTTAGACAGACAGGCAGCTCCCGACGCCGTCTATCGCTCGCTCCCGGCGCCGTCTATCGCTCGCTCCCAACGCCGTCTATCGCTCGCTACCGACTGCCGTCTATCGCTCGCTCCCGACGCCGTCTATAGACACACGGACAGACAGCTCCCGACGCAGTCTATCGCTCGCTCTAGGCGCCGTCTATCGCTCGCTCCCGACGCCGTCTATAACAAAACCAGCTCCCGACGCCGTCTATCGCTCGCTCCCGACGCCGTCTATAGACAGACAGACAGACAGCTCCCGACGCCGTCTATCGCTCGCTCCCGACGCCCTCTATAGACAGACAGACAGACAGCTCCCGACGCCGTCTATCACTCGCTCACGACGCCGTCTATCGCTCGCTCCCGACGCCGTCTATACACAGACAGACAGACAGCTCCCGGCGCCGTCTATCGCTCGCTCCCGACGCCGTCTATAGACAGACAAACAGATAGCTCCCGACGCCGTCTATCGCGCGCTCCCGACGCCGTCTATCGCTCGCTCCCGACGCCGTCTATAGACAGACAGACAGACAGACAGCTCCCGACACCGTCCATAGACAGACAGACAGACAGCTGCCGACGCCGTCTATCGCTCGCTACCGACGCCGTCTATCGCTCGCTCCCGACGCCGTCTATATACAGACCGACAAACAGCTCCCGACGCCGTCTATCGCTCGCTCACGTCGACGTCAATCGCTCGCTCCCGACGCCGTCTATAGCCAGACAGACAGACAGCTCCGGACGCCGTCCATAGACAGACAGACAAACAGCTCCCGACGCCCTCTATCGCTCGCTACCGTCGACGTCAATCGCTCGCTCCCGACGCCGTCTATAGACAGACAGACAGACCGCACACGACGACGTCTATCGCTCGTTCCCGGCGCCATCTATCGCTCGCTCTCGACGCCGTCTATAGACAGACACACAGACAGCTCCCGACGCCGTCTATCGCTCGCTCCCGGCGCCGTCTATCGCTCGCTCCCGACGCCGTCTATCGCTCGCTCCCGACTGCCGTCTATCGCTCACTCCCGACGCCGTCTATAGATAAACAGACAGACAGCTCCCGACGCCGTCTATCGCCCGCTCCCGACGCCGTCTATCGCTCGCTCCCAACGCCGTCTGTCGCTCGCTCCCGACGACGTCTATAGACAGACAGACAGACAGACAGCTCCCGACGCCGTCTATCGCTCGTTCCCGACGCCGTCTATAGACATACAGACAGACAGCTCCCGACGCCGTCTATCGCTCGCTTCCGACGCCGTCTATCGCCCACTCCCGACGCCGTCTATAGACAGACTGACAGACAGCTCCCGACGCCGACGATCGCTCCCTCCCCCGCCGTCTATCGCTCGCTCCCGACACCGTCTTTAGACAGACAGACAGACAGCTCCCGACGTCGTCTACCGCTCGCTCCCGGCGCCGTCTATCTCTCGCTCCCGACGCCGTCTATCGCTCGCTCCCGACGCCATCTATCGCTCGCTCCCGAAGCCGGCTATAGACAGACAGACAGACAGTTCCCGACGCCGTCTATAGACAAACAGACCGATAGCTCCCGACGCCGTCTGTAGACAGACAGACAGACAGCTCCCGACGCCGTCTATCGCTCGCTCCCGACGCCGTCTATAAACAGACATACAGACAGCTCCCGACGCCGTCTATCGCTCGCCGTATCGCTCCTCCCAACGCCGTCTATAGACAGACAGACAGACAGCTCCCGACGCCGTCTATCGCTCGCTCCCGTCGACGTCAATCGCTCGCTCCCGACGCCGTCTATAGACAGACAGACAGACAGCTCCCGACGCCGTCTATTGCTCGCTCCCGACGCCGTCTCTAGACAGACAGACAGACAGCTCCCGACGCCGTCTATCGCTCCCTCCCGACGCCGTCTATAGACAGACAGACAGACAGCTCCCGACGCCGTCTATCGCTCGCTCCCGACGCCGTCTATAGACAGACAGACAGACAGCTCCCGACGCCGTCTATCGCTCGCTCCCGACGCCGTCTATAGACAGACAGACAGACAGCTCCCCACGCCGTCTATCACTCGCTCCCGCCGCCGTCTATCGCTCGCTCCCGACGCCGCCTTTAGACAGACAGACAGACAGCTCCCGACTGCCGTCTATCGCTCGATCCCGACTGCCGTCTATCGCTCGCTCCCGACGCCGTCTATATACAGACAGACAAACAGCCCCCCACGCCGTCTATCGCTCGATCCCGACTGCCGTCTATCGCTCGCTCCCGACGCCGTCTATATACAGACAGACAAACAGCCCCCCACGCCGTCTATCGCTCGATCCCGACTGCCGTCTATCGCTCGCTCCCGACGCCGTCTATATACAGACAGACAAACAGACCCCCACGCCGTCGAGAGCGAGCGATAGACGGCCGTCGAGAGCGAGCGATAGACGGCCGCCGAGCGAGCGACCAGCGATAGACGGCCGCCGGCGCGCGGCACCGGGCCGCCGATGCGGCAGCGACCGGCGGCCGTCTATCGGCGAGCGCCGGACGGCCCGGGTGCCGGGTGCCCGGGGTGCTCGGGCTGCGGCCAGCGAGCGATAGACGGCAGCCGGGAGCGGCAGCGACCGGCGGCCGTCTATCGGCGAGCGCCGGACGGCCCGGGTGCCGGGTGCCCGGGGTGCTCGGGCTGCGGCCAGCGAGCGATAGACGGCAGCCGGGAGCGGCAGCGACCGGCGGCCGTCTATCGGCGAGCGCCGGACGGCCCGGGTGCCGGGTGCCCGGGGTGCTCGGGCTGCGGCCAGCGAGCGATAGACGGCAGCCGGGAGCGGCAGCGACCGGCGGCCGTCTATCGGCGAGCGCCGGACGGCCCGGGTGCCGGGTGCCCGGGGTGCTCGGGCTGCGGCCAGCGAGCGATAGACGGCAGCCGGGAGCGGCAGCGACCGGCGGCCGTCTATCGGCGAGCGCCGGACGGCCCGGGTGCCGGGTGCCCGGGGTGCTCGGGCTGCGGCCAGCGAGCGATAGACGGCAGCCGGGAGCGGCAGCGACCGGCGGCCGTCTATCGGCGAGCGCCGGACGGCCCGGGTGCCGGGTGCCCGGGGTGCTCGGGCTGCGGCCAGCGAGCGATAGACGGCAGCCGGGAGCGGCAGCGACCGGCGGCCGTCTATCGGCGAGCGCCGGACGGCCCGGGTGCCGGGTGCCCGGGGTGCTCGGGCTGCGGCCAGCGAGCGATAGACGGCAGCCGGGAGCGGCAGCGACCGGCGGCCGTCTATCGGCGAGCGCCGGACGGCCCGGGTGCCGGGTGCCCGGGGTGCTCGGGCTGCGGCCAGCGAGCGATAGACGGCAGCCGGGAGCGGCAGCGACCGGCGGCCGTCTATCGGCGAGCGCCGGACGGCCCGGGTGCCGGGTGCCCGGGGTGCTCGGGCTGCGGCCAGCGAGCGATAGACGGCAGCCGGGAGCGGCAGCGACCGGCGGCCGTCTATCGGCGAGCGCCGGACGGCCCGGGTGCCGGGTGCCCGGGGTGCTCGGGCTGCGGCCAGCGAGCGATAGACGGCAGCCGGGAGCGGCAGCGACCGGCGGCCGTCTATCGGCGAGCGCCGGACGGCCCGGGTGCCGGGTGCCCGGGGTGCTCGGGCTGCGGCCAGCGAGCGATAGACGGCAGCCGGGAGCGGCAGCGACCGGCGGCCGTCTATCGGCGAGCGCCGGACGGCCCGGGTGCCGGGTGCCCGGGGTGCTCGGGCTGCGGCCAGCGAGCGATAGACGGCAGCCGGGAGCGGCAGCGACCGGCGGCCGTCTATCGGCGAGCGCCGGACGGCCCGGGTGCCGGGTGCCCGGGGTGCTCGGGCTGCGGCCAGCGAGCGATAGACGGCAGCCGGGAGCGGCAGCGACCGGCGGCCGTCTATCGGCGAGCGCCGGACGGCCCGGGTGCCGGGTGCCCGGGGTGCTCGGGCTGCGGCCAGCGAGCGATAGACGGCAGCCGGGAGCGGCAGCGACCGGCGGCCGTCTATCGGCGAGCGCCGGACGGCCCGGGTGCCGGGTGCCCGGGGTGCTCGGGCTGCGGCCAGCGAGCGATAGACGGCAGCCGGGAGCGGCAGCGACCGGCGGCCGTCTATCGGCGAGCGCCGGACGGCCCGGGTGCCGGGTGCCCGGGGTGCTCGGGCTGCGGCCAGCGAGCGATAGACGGCAGCCGGGAGCGGCAGCGACCGGCGGCCGTCTATCGGCGAGCGCCGGACGGCCCGGGTGCCGGGTGCCCGGGGTGCTCGGGCTGCGGCCAGCGAGCGATAGACGGCAGCCGGGAGCGGCAGCGACCGGCGGCCGTCTATCGGCGAGCGCCGGACGGCCCGGGTGCCGGGTGCCCGGGGTGCTCGGGCTGCGGCCAGCGAGCGATAGACGGCAGCCGGGAGCGGCAGCGACCGGCGGCCGTCTATCGGCGAGCGCCGGACGGCCCGGGTGCCGGGTGCCCGGGGTGCTCGGGCTGCGGCCAGCGAGCGATAGACGGCAGCCGGGAGCGGCAGCGACCGGCGGCCGTCTATCGGCGAGCGCCGGACGGCCCGGGTGCCGGGTGCCCGGGGTGCTCGGGCTGCGGCCAGCGAGCGATAGACGGCAGCCGGGAGCGGCAGCGACCGGCGGCCGTCTATCGGCGAGCGCCGGACGGCCCGGGTGCCGGGTGCCCGGGGTGCTCGGGCTGCGGCCAGCGAGCGATAGACGGCAGCCGGGAGCGGCAGCGACCGGCGGCCGTCTATCGGCGAGCGCCGGACGGCCCGGGTGCCGGGTGCCCGGGGTGCTCGGGCTGCGGCCAGCGAGCGATAGACGGCAGCCGGGAGCGGCAGCGACCGGCGGCCGTCTATCGGCGAGCGCCGGACGGCCCGGGTGCCGGGTGCCCGGGGTGCTCGGGCTGCGGCCAGCGAGCGATAGACGGCAGCCGGGAGCGGCAGCGACCGGCGGCCGTCTATCGGCGAGCGCCGGACGGCCCGGGTGCCGGGTGCCCGGGGTGCTCGGGCTGCGGCCAGCGAGCGATAGACGGCAGCCGGGAGCGGCAGCGACCGGCGGCCGTCTATCGGCGAGCGCCGGACGGCCCGGGTGCCGGGTGCCCGGGGTGCTCGGGCTGCGGCCAGCGAGCGATAGACGGCAGCCGGGAGCGGCAGCGACCGGCGGCCGTCTATCGGCGAGCGCCGGACGGCCCGGGTGCCGGGTGCCCGGGGTGCTCGGGCTGCGGCCAGCGAGCGATAGACGGCAGCCGGGAGCGGCAGCGACCGGCGGCCGTCTATCGGCGAGCGCCGGACGGCCCGGGTGCCGGGTGCCCGGGGTGCTCGGGCTGCGGCCAGCGAGCGATAGACGGCAGCCGGGAGCGGCAGCGACCGGCGGCCGTCTATCGGCGAGCGCCGGACGGCCCGGGTGCCGGGTGCCCGGGGTGCTCGGGCTGCGGCCAGCGAGCGATAGACGGCAGCCGGGAGCGGCAGCGACCGGCGGCCGTCTATCGGCGAGCGCCGGACGGCCCGGGTGCCGGGTGCCCGGGGTGCTCGGGCTGCGGCCAGCGAGCGATAGACGGCAGCCGGGAGCGGCAGCGACCGGCGGCCGTCTATCGGCGAGCGCCGGACGGCCCGGGTGCCGGGTGCCCGGGGTGCTCGGGCTGCGGCCAGCGAGCGATAGACGGCAGCCGGGAGCGGCAGCGACCGGCGGCCGTCTATCGGCGAGCGCCGGACGGCCCGGGTGCCGGGTGCCCGGGGTGCTCGGGCTGCGGCCAGCGAGCGATAGACGGCAGCCGGGAGCGGCAGCGACCGGCGGCCGTCTATCGGCGAGCGCCGGACGGCCCGGGTGCCGGGTGCCCGGGGTGCTCGGGCTGCGGCCAGCGAGCGATAGACGGCAGCCGGGAGCGGCAGCGACCGGCGGCCGTCTATCGGCGAGCGCCGGACGGCCCGGGTGCCGGGTGCCCGGGGTGCTCGGGCTGCGGCCAGCGAGCGATAGACGGCAGCCGGGAGCGGCAGCGACCGGCGGCCGTCTATCGGCGAGCGCCGGACGGCCCGGGTGCCGGGTGCCCGGGGTGCTCGGGCTGCGGCCAGCGAGCGATAGACGGCAGCCGGGAGCGGCAGCGACCGGCGGCCGTCTATCGGCGAGCGCCGGACGGCCCGGGTGCCGGGTGCCCGGGGTGCTCGGGCTGCGGCCAGCGAGCGATAGACGGCAGCCGGGAGCGGCAGCGACCGGCGGCCGTCTATCGGCGAGCGCCGGACGGCCCGGGTGCCGGGTGCCCGGGGTGCTCGGGCTGCGGCCAGCGAGCGATAGACGGCAGCCGGGAGCGGCAGCGACCGGCGGCCGTCTATCGGCGAGCGCCGGACGGCCCGGGTGCCGGGTGCCCGGGGTGCTCGGGCTGCGGCCAGCGAGCGATAGACGGCAGCCGGGAGCGGCAGCGACCGGCGGCCGTCTATCGGCGAGCGCCGGACGGCCCGGGTGCCGGGTGCCCGGGGTGCTCGGGCTGCGGCCAGCGAGCGATAGACGGCAGCCGGGAGCGGCAGCGACCGGCGGCCGTCTATCGGCGAGCGCCGGACGGCCCGGGTGCCGGGTGCCCGGGGTGCTCGGGCTGTGGCCAGCGAGCGATAGACGGCAGCCGGGAGCGGCAGCGACCGGCGGCCGTCTATCGGCGAGCGCCGGACGGCCCGGGTGCCGGGTGCCCGGGGTGCTCGGGCTGTGGCCAGCGAGCGATAGACGGCAGCCGGGAGCGGCAGCGACCGGCGGCCGTCTATCGGCGAGCGCCGGACGGCCCGGGTGCCGGGTGCCCGGGGTGCTCGGGCTGCGGCCAGCGAGCGATAGACGGCAGCCGGGAGCGGCAGCGACCGGCGGCCGTCTATCGGCGAGCGCCGGACGGCCCGGGTGCCGGGTGCCCGGGGTGCTCGGGCTGCGGCCAGCGAGCGATAGACGGCAGCCGGGAGCGGCAGCGACCGGCGGCCGTCTATCGGCGAGCGCCGGACGGCCCGGGTGCCGGGTGCCCGGGGTGCTCGGGCTGCGGCCAGCGAGCGATAGACGGCAGCCGGGAGCGGCAGCGACCGGCGGCCGTCTATCGGCGAGCGCCGGACGGCCCGGGTGCCGGGTGCCCGGGGTGCTCGGGCTGCGGCCAGCGAGCGATAGACGGCAGCCGGGAGCGGCAGCGACCGGCGGCCGTCTATCGGCGAGCGCCGGACGGCCCGGGTGCCGGGTGCCCGGGGTGCTCGGGCTGCGGCCAGCGAGCGATAGACGGCAGCCGGGAGCGGCAGCGACCGGCGGCCGTCTATCGGCGAGCGCCGGACGGCCCGGGTGCCGGGTGCCCGGGGTGCTCGGGCTGCGGCCAGCGAGCGATAGACGGCAGCCGGGAGCGGCAGCGACCGGCGGCCGTCTATCGGCGAGCGCCGGACGGCCCGGGTGCCGGGTGCCCGGGGTGCTCGGGCTGCGGCCAGCGAGCGATGACGGCAGCCGGGAGCGGCAGCGACCGGCGGCCGTCTGATCGTAGAGCGCTCGGACGGCCCGGGTGCCGGGTGCCCGGGGGTGCTCGGGCTGCGGCCAGCGAGGCGATAGACGGCAGCCGGGAGCGGCAGCGACCGGCGGCCGTCTATCGGCGAGCGCCGGACGGCCCGGGTGCCGGGTGCCCGGGGTGCTCGGGCTGCGGCCAGCGAGCGATAGACGGCAGCCGGGAGCGGCAGCGACCGGCGGCCGTCTATCGGCGAGCGCCGGACGGCCCGGGTGCCGGGTGCCCGGGGTGCTCGGGCTGCGGCCAGCGAGCGATAGACGGCAGCCGGGAGCGGCAGCGACCGGCGGCCGTCCATCGGCGAGCGCCGGACGGCCCGGGTGCCGGGTGCCCGGGTGCTCGGGCTGCGGCCAGCGAGCGATAGACGGCAGCCGGGGAGCGGCGGCGACCGGCGGCCGTCTTCGGCGAGCGCCGGACGGCCCGGGTGCCGGGTGCCCGGGGTGCTCGGGCTGCGGCCAGCGAGCGATAGACGGCAGCCGGGAGCGGCGAGCGACCGGCGGCCGTCTATCGGCGAGCGCCGGACGGCCCGGGTGCCGGGTGCCCGGGGTGCTCGGGCTGCGGCCAGCGAGCGATAGACGGCAGCCGGGAGCGGCAGCGACCGGCGGCCGTCTATCGGCGAGCGCCGGACGGCCCGGGTGCCGGGTGCCCGGGGTGCTCGGGCTGCGGCCAGCGAGCGATAGACGGCAGCCGGGAGCGGCAAGGACCGGCGGCCGTCTATCCGGCGAGCGCCGGACGGCCCGGGTGCCGGGTGCCCGGGGTGCTCGGGCTGCGGCCAGCGAGCGACAGACGGCAGCCGGGAGCGGCGGCGACCGGCGGCCGTCTATCGGCGAGCGCCGGACGGCCCGGGTGCCGGGTGCCCGGGGTGCTCGGGCTGCGGCCAGCGAGCGATAGACGGCAGCCGGGAGCGGCAGCGACCGGCGGCCGCTCCATCGGCGAGCGCCGGACGGCCCGGGTGCCGGTGCCCGGGGTGCTCGGGCTTGCGGCCAGCGAGCGATAGACGGCAGCCGGGAGCGGCAGCGACCGGCGGCCGTCTATCGGCGAGCGCCGGACGGCCCGGGTGCCGGGTGCCCGGGGTGCTCGGGCTGCGGCCAGCGAGCGATAGACGGCAGCCGGGAGCGGCAGCGACCGGCGGCCGTCTATCGGCGAGCGCCGGACGGCCGGGTGCCGGGTGCCCGGGGTGCTCGGGCTGCAGCCAGCGAGCGATAGACGGCAGCCGGGAGCGGCATCGACCGGCGGCTCGTCTATCGGCGAGCGCCGGACGGCCCGGGTGCCGCGTGCCCGGGGTGCTCGGGCTGCGGCCAGCGAGCGATAGACGGCAGCCGGGCGCGGCAGCGACCGGCGGCCGTCTATCGGCGAGCTTCGGACGGCCCGGGTGCCGGGTGCCCGGGTGCTCGGGCTGCGGCCCAGCGAGCGATAGACGGCAGCCGGGAGCGGCAGCGACCGGCGGCCGTCTATAGGCGAGCGCCGGACGGCCCGGGTGCCGGGTGCCGGGGGTGCTCGGGCTGCGGCCAGCGAGCGATAGACGGCAGCCGGGAGCGGCAGCGACCGGCGGCCGTCTATCGGCGAGCGCCGGACGGCCCGGGTGCCGGGTGCCCGGGGTGCTCGGGCTGCGGCCAGCGAGCGATAGACGGCAGCCGGGAGCGGCAGCGACCGGCGGCCGTCTATCGGCGAGCTTCCGGACGGCCCGGGTGCCGGGTGGGCGGGTGCTCGGGCTGCGGCCAGCGAGCGATAGACGGCAGCCGGGAGAAGAATCTACCGAGGCGGCAATTTATCGGCGAGCGCCGGACGGCCGGGTGCCGGGTGCCCGGGTGCTCGGGCTGCGGCCAGCGAGCGATAGACGGCAGCCAGGAGCGGCAGCGACCGGCAGCCGTCTATCGGCAACTTTCAGACGGCACTGGTGCCGTACCGGGTACTCAGGCTGCAGCCAGCGAGCGATAGACAGCTGGCAAACGGCAGCGACCGGCGGCAAATCTATCGGCGAGCGCCAGACGGCGCCCAGGTGCCGGAGTGCCCGGGGTACTCGGGCTGCGGCGCCAGCGAAGCGATAGACAACGGCCAGGAGCGGCAGCGACCGGCGGCATCTAATCGGCCAGCGCCAGACAGCCCAGGTGCCAGGTGCCCGGGGTGCTCGGGCACGGCCAGCAGGCGATAGACGGCAGCCGGGAGCGGCAGCGACCGGCAGCCGTCTATCGGCGAGCGCCGGACGGCACGGTGCCGGGTGCCCGGGGGGTGCTCGAGCTGCGGCCAGCGAGCGA
>JAOTOM010001546.1:0-72526 GCA_034440615.1 Ashinkailepas kermadecensis | reverse complement strand
CTCATTGTCCTCTGATTTATAGCACTACACATTTTTACTTCGGAAATGGAAGACATGAAAAACTGCTAGAAATAATTGAAAATTATGAATACTTGACGATAGTAGCAATAGAACTGAACACGAACAACTTTAGACCCTGTCCTTTGTGCACTAGGGTGTGCCCCTAACAATCAAATAAAAATGAACCCTTCGGGATGCATCTTGCTTCAATTACCCTTGGCAACGCAAGGAATACATGCACAATTGCACGTCGATCCAACAAAATTTAGAGGTGGCGACAAAAGCAGTCTTTTTGTGAGCGTAGCTTACGGGTTTTAAACAAAAAGTTCATGGTCCCGTAGTAGCTTTTTTAGAACAAGAGAGCTGAACAAACGACATTAGCACATTGTGCATCAAAATTTCGTCGGTTTTGGTGAACCTGTGAATGTGGTATGATTTCAATTGCTAAGTTATCCGCTGGGTTTATGCCAACTCGTTCTGAGGTAGTGACAATGTATACTGTGCATGGCAAAAAGTGTGCATAACGGTCGTGATAAGTCCGGACAGCTTTCCCATGGCATGCTTCTTGTTGGGCACAATGGATATCGGCAGCCGGCTTAGCCCCGGGGATACCTCACTTCATGTGCCGACTTTGGGGGCATCTTTTGTGAACGTGCTCACGACATCGCGCCGGGGTGCAAGTACAAGCGGATAGCTTAGCGATAGTAACAGGTACAACTTGTATAGGCATGCAAAAGACGAAACTTGAATGCATATAATGTGTTGAGGTCATTTATCTAGCTATCTTATTTAGAACGTTGCAGTGGGCCACAATCCTTAGATATACAACTCGTAGTTTGGGTGGCAAAAAGCGACATTTGTAACGACCTCTAAGTTTTGTCGGATCGACCTGTAATTGTGTACGAAAATTTGTCCCGCTAATGATGATCGAACCAAGATGTAACTTGAGCGACATAATTTTCGGTTGTTTGTTTGTTTCGGTTGTTGTTTTTTTCTTCTATTCACGTTTTTCAGGTCTTCCAATAGACACCTAATTGTGCACGTACACATCAGGATTTTCCGTAGACATTCTCCGGTTTCGGCGCATTTCACGTGGATGCGCCGATATCGATTTATAGCAGGTGTACCATTGCCACGCGAAGTCTTTTAAAAGCGCAGCACCTGACTGCCTTCCGGAATTTCACGTTTAAACAAAGGAAGAAGCTCAGCTGACTGTTTTCTTTTGTTCGAAGTCGCACGCGAAAAGCACAGAAAATGTAAATTTCTGGTTTGAACTGGATTTCTATGGATAATACTGTATTATCCATAGTTTGGTATGCTGTTATAAGAACACACCATGCTTATCAATGTCAGAAAGTCTCAAGAATGTCAGCTTGCGAAACTCAACGTGTTTATCAGCAACATTATGGGGGTCTAGAATTAAGAGCAGGGCAAAATTTTGACGCCAATAGCCCAGTGCAAAATCGTCATATTCTGAAAGTTTATGGAGAGATCGGGATGATGCTGCCCGCCTTCACGGAGTTACTTCGCACCAGAGGCGCGAAGTAGAGGGAAGGACACTTGGGCATGTACGCCACACATCCATGGAAGTGTGGCGACTCTCTGACCGGGAAAAAGCACCCCCGATAGGCTGCAATGCACCATGTCTCCCACCCGCTTAGCATATCTTTTAAAGCAAAAGATGTCTCTATCAGAGGAATAGGTACCGTCTTTGGAAGAAAAGAGCCTCCCTGAGAGGAATAGATGCCCCCTTTGGTATGTACCGGTGTACCCACTCAACCTCCCAGCTCAACAAATTGTTAGTCTTAGGTGCCCCACCCCCTACGGACTTTGACAGTTGTTCCTATCCGAGGAAATGGTGCCCCCTCCAAACGATTCCAAACGCCCCTAATTACACACAGTTGTACGCTTTGATGGAAGAACAGCATTGTCTGAGCTTGGCGTTGATATATTGTAACTACTCCAAATGATGGCTCTTTGTAGGTTTGGGAACATTTCTCTATTTGGTCCGTCTTGAGTCAATGACCAACGATCGTGGCCTGAAATTTGTTCAAGATATGCAAAACAGATGTATATGAAGGTACTACAGTTTCGTATCTCTGTGTCTACTCATTAGGCAGCTATCCCGGAAAAACTTGACGACGTTTGGCGGGGCTCTCGAGAGAGCCTCACCCCAGTCCGGAGAGAGTACTACATGAGCGTAATACCATTATTCCATTGCAAGCACAAGCAAAAGATAAACCTCATGGTTTTCTACGCTTCCTAGAAAAACTAATTGGTACCATCTACGAAGTGTATGACCTCTTCCGTGCTTCACGCTGTTAAATATGCCACCTTTTGCCTAAAACGACTCGTAATTCGGAGATAATCGTCGCCATCTTGGTATGAAATGAGCCTATGGGAAAAATGATATGACCGTAAATGGGTAAAGGGAACTTCACTAAATGCATGGGCGATATTACCCCGTTGGCAGGCGTACCCCTAGACCATTAAGTCTTACAAAAACTGATATGTCATACTATATTTTATCTCACATATTTCTCTTTTTCTGGTTGGAAAGCAAGCCCAAACGTCCAAGGTACTAATCAACGCATCAACAGCTGGGAAATACCTCGTGTAGCGGTATTCTGGGAAAAACCTAAAAAGCTTAACTGTTCGGACCAAACCCGGCTTCCCCTATTTCTCCAAGTCATTACGTTGGCAGTATTTAATAACATCCGGTAGAGTTCTCAGCTAGAACCAATAAATATTCCTCTAACTGAGCCCGTTTATTCTCAAAGGCCGTTATACTCCTGCTTTCTACGACACTCCTCATTATGTTTGACAAGACCTTACTTAGCCACTATTTTAGAAACTATAGAGTAGGCAAATCGATATATTCTTAATACTCATTCCATCACCCTGTTTGCTATCAATGTTACCACTCCCGACGATGCGCTATGGAAACACTCCTCTTCCTTTTGCTTCATTTATGTAATCTACGATCATGATTCCCCAGGCCCGACCAGAAGAAAAGGAAAAGTTCCTTCGAAAATCCAAAGCGGAAGTAGCTTTGCTATTCATCATACCTTTAAGCACATGTAGACAGTCTTCACTTGTAGTATGACCATTGTAGGAGTTCTTTTCCATTTTTATTAATTTGGGGAAATCTATAGAAGTCTTTGATTCGCCGATAGCTATTATCTGTATCACATGTAGACTCATATAGTTCATTAAACGATGAGTTCCAATATTCAAGAACGTCACCGTTGTCGGAGATTAGTTGCCCGTCGTCTGTTTCCAAAACATTGATGTATCCTTAGCATTTTATTGAGGGCACATACAGAAGAAGTATTTGGCAGGTATCAACCTTATTCGTGCATCGGGTATCAATATCAGTGAACTGATATTCGTGGACGTTTGGCGTGAAAAACATCCCAGAACTGCTAGGTATACCTGGCGGTGTCGTAGCTCTTTTCAATTAATTCAACATTCAAGAAT
The DNA here is from genome assembly GCA_034440615.1 of Ashinkailepas kermadecensis. Classification (NCBI taxonomy): domain Eukaryota; kingdom Metazoa; phylum Arthropoda; class Thecostraca; family Neolepadidae; genus Ashinkailepas; species Ashinkailepas kermadecensis. The sequence continues at coordinate 69,046 of JAOTOM010001546.1, read as the reverse complement.
TGCTTACGTGTTCAGCATTGGTTATTCGTTGCTTATTGCATTACAGCATATTGAAAGCCAGGTGTTTTCCGCTTTCCTGTTTAGACGGACATTTGTTGAAGCTAATCTGAAGTTCATAATGGGTTGCAGAGAGCTGTGTTGAGCATAGTCGAATTGAAGATGATTATACAAAGTAACCAAATGTTCATAAGTAACCATGACCCTTCTCCTCTCCAGTAGGGTCACGCCCGAAATATATTAGACCGATTTTGTATCCTCTTTTACTTAATATGAGCATTTTGGTTACTTTTTATAATCATCTTTGATCTGAAGTTCCAGTTATTTTTAGGTTAGGCTGACAAAATGGCCAGCCGAAATTAATCGTCGTGTATTTTGTTGGAAAAAGTTTGGATCCGAGATTATACCGACATCAGGGCGTGCTAGCCGAAGCCATGCGTACACTGACATGACTAATTAAAAGATTCGTGATCGGATGCAGGCACCACTGTGTAATCAACCGTCTCCGATGTTTTTTGTTTCGGATGTGACCATATATTAACTCCATATGACAGCAACCTAAATACATATTCGTTTTCTTCTTCAAACTGACATTATTGAAGCACGTGGTATTAAGCCCGACCTACTTAATCGAATATTTTTATATCGTGCAATTAACTCGTCACTCCAGGTCAGGCGAGAGGCCTATCGAGTCAGGTTGGATAATGGCGTCGGTAACAGGGGTGTCGTTTAGCTACATATATGACGCGTGTAGCGATTGTGACCGATATCAGTTTTCATCTGTGCGCCCACCAATTGAGCGAATCACAGTGCAGCATTTTTATGACAATAGCCAAATAGCTTTTGCCAAAGCGCCCTCGGGAAACCATCGATCAATCGGCGGGTTTGCTTCAGGCAAATCACTTTCTGGCACCAGTGGCACGACACGGCAGCGCGTAAAATGGCACACTTGCCTTTCGCCGTGCAATGTCAGAATTTTCCGTGCCACTGCCGTTCCAGTGCCGGCTTATCCCAAACAATCAAATTAAAGCATACATCTAAAATTGTTTTAATGCTGAACACAAGTTTCCACGATTACCAGGCAAAGGACTTAAGTAAAGATGTACGGAACAACTTTGAAATGCAGAGACAGTGCTGCTGTCAGTGTGTGGAATGTTTTACAGCTCTAGTATTGCTTACTTTCGTCATCAATCACAATTCCCTCGTTCTTAAGATGACCCATTTTCTTTTCCCGTGCCTTTCGGTGGTAATCATCATCCAGCTTGCTGTGCTATGTTTCGTGCCGTGCCAGAATCTGCTCTCCTCTTGCCGCGTCTTATGCCTGTGTTTTGAAGAAAAGTAGGCGGCTCTACTCTCAACAAGTATCGGGTCATCCATCAGTAGCCATATCAGACAGTGACTTGTAATACAGAACTTACTATTGAGTGATATAATCTGTCCCTACCGATCTTCCAGGTTTTCAAAAATATTCATTAGCAACAACATTACGTGAAAAATATCAAGGTATAGGTTCTCCTTTGACCGGATGACATCACCTGAGGTTACTTTTGTTTCGTGGCTTCCTCTTAATCATTTCTCTTCACTTCAGCCAACTTTTGGCTCTATCTCATATGGTTTGTGAGATATATTAAATGCACATCTAAGGACTGCACTGAGAAGAGGTCGTCACCTGATTTTGACCGACCCTAACTTCGTTCGAGATTAATAGACTGCACCTCAATCTTTGACATCATGCACGTTCATCAATTGTCGGATGATATGACAAATTACCAAAGTGATGCCTTGGACGGGTTATGAGCGATGTCAAGGAAACATTAGAGGGGTAAAATTAATCCCTCCACTCACCGAGGTCCAAGCTAATCTAAGATATTTTATTAGTGACTTGAAGTATGCAGATGGGGTGTCAATCGCGACAGCTGATCACATGCAGCACACTGGCCTTTCTTTTTCGCGTCGCTAGCAATCTCCGCTTAGAACTAGATGCTACTAACCCCACTACCGTATTGGTAAAAAAAAAATAACCTAACCTAACCTAACCCAACCTAACCTAACCTAACCTAACCTAACCTAACCCAACCTAACCAAACCTAACCTAACCTAACCAAACCTAACCTAATATGACCTGATCTGACCGAACCCAAGCAGACCTCATTTGATCCTACCCTGCTCTTTCAATTGACCCACCCTGCCCTTTTACCCTACACTCCATACCTTGCTTGTTTTGTTAGTGTGTACATAAGACCGATACCAGAGTTTGGGTGATGATTAAAACACTTTGTCAATATTGGTAGATGGCCTGCTACATCAAGCATGTACTACAAATCCTGTGCGTAAGATGGCTTTTTATGTATACTCTGTCTCGGAAGAATGGCCATGTCATAAATATGCCAGTACGACTTGTCGCTCTATTTTGCTTAATATGGGAATTTGGTTACTTTTTATATTCGTCCTTAACCTAACCTATCCTCATGGGTGGAGAATCGTTTTCAAGGTTGGTGTGGCCGAGGCGGTGATGAAGGCAAGATGTTCCTAGGTTGTGCCGCCATCTTTCAAAACAGTCCAGATTTACCCCACATTTGTTTTGCAGTCCCCCCACCCAAAAAAAAAACAGCAAAGCTTAATAGATGACACGCTGTTACCTCGGACCTTTCATGCGCTCTTTTCAGACGAATACATTTTTGCATTTATCAGGTTCAGTGCGCAATAAAATCAATGGTACCATATGCTGAGCAACATCAAATGGTCTTGTATCTCGAAAACTGCATAAGATACCATGAGGGAACATTGCAACTATGCATACCTGTTTCGTTGACAAAGACAAAGACGAAGACACACACACAGAACGCAGATCAATACTTCCAACACTGGAACAATGAATGGCTGCTTCTGCGGCCTAATGTCGTGACCATCCGCCATCGTTGTCGACCACCTTTTGCATTCGTCTGGGAACAGAATTCGTCAGGCGCTTGCAATATATAGGAGTCAGCAGGTTTCAAACAGCTCGTATTCGTTCCCAGAGGTCGTCGCTGGTTACACGAGCGACTCTCAACTCCGGCATTAGGGTTTTGGTCATGTGCTGTACGAAACATAACGTTTCACTCGTCGCAATTGCGCTCTACAAAATGTTGTCTTCTACACAAGAGTGCAATAACAACTGAATGTGAGTTATCCAGCAAATGAATTAATAAGTGAAAGTGAAAGCAAAACATGATATGGAGGGGGCGAAAGGTAAATATGTCTGCATACTATAAATTGCGGATTGTGACCATCCAGAAGTTTCGGAGATGAACGCACGAGCAATACAAATATACACCGTTGAGACGTCGGCATTTTTGCTCATAATTCGAAGATACAAATGTGGGCTCTATGGACTGCCCAATGACCAATTATTATACAACTGCTGATAAAACGGTATGATTTTGTATGTATTTGCTCAGTGAGAATGCATTCACTATGGGTCGCCCAAAACAAGTTCGCGGAATCGTTGCACGCAGCTATAAAACTTAGGAATTTGCAATATCACAAACTGTGATTCATTTTGTGAGGGTTGGAATTTTCCATTCAGCTTCATAGCTGATCAGTAGTTGTGTGAAGGAGCAATAAAGCACAGAAGAGCTTATCGGGCAAGCGAAAGCACTAATATGATGAACCTCCAGAGCCACATATGATTTCTGAGAAGTCCTGCAGACAGGCAGCGCGCAAGCTAAATCCAGCATCAGTCTTAAGAGATGCACGCAGCTATAAATCTTAGGAATTTGTAATATCACAACCTGTGATTCATTTTGTAAGAGTCCATTCAGCTTCATAGCTGATCAGTAGCTGTGTGAAAAAGCAATAAAGCACAGAAGAACTTATCTGGCAAGCGGAAGCACCAATATGATGAACCTCCAGAGCCACATATGATTTCTGAGAAGTGCTGCAGACAGGCAGCGCGCAAGCTAACTCCAGCATTAGTCTAAGAGATGTTTGGAAAATGTTAAATAAGGGTAGGTGTAGGACAAAGGCGAAAGCCACTCAGAATATGACGTTAGATATGAATGCTAGGAACAGTAATTCTGCAGGGTGACTGAAAACTGTATGAAACACTTTTGTGTTCAAATTTTCGTGATCCGACATCAAATACGTTCGGGATAAAAAGAGGATAATTATCATACACTACCATTCTCGTACGTTTTGGCGTCATTGGCAGAACTAATGGGCACGTTTGGTGGGGAAAATAGTACAGCTAGGCATGACCAATATAGTTGATATAGTTGAGGCATTAGTTTATTTTATAGACAGTATTAGTTTATATAGACAGACAGCATTAGTTTATAGACAGTAGCAATAATTGAACATGAACAACTTTAGATCCCGTCCCTTGTGCACTAGGGTGTGCCCCTAACAATCAAGCAAAACAAATCATTCTGGATGCATTTCACTTCAAATAGCCTTGGCAACGCAAGAATGCATGTACAATTGCACGTCGATCCGACAAAATTTAGAGGTGGCGACAAAAGCAGTCTTTTGGCCATCGTAGCTTACGGGTTTTAAACAAATGGTTCATGGTCCCGTAGCAGCTTTTTTACAACAAGAGAGCTGAGCAAACGACATTAGCACATTATGTGCGTCGAAGTTTCGTCGGTTTTTGGTGAACCTGTGAATGTTGTATGGCTTCAATTGTTAAGTTATCCGCTTGGCTTTAGACCCTCGTTCTAGGTAGTGACAACGTACACTGCGCATGACAAAAAGTGTGCAATAACGGTCATGGATAAAGTCGGACAGCTTCGCTTCTTGTTGGGCACAATGGATATCGGCAGCCGGTTTGGCCCCGGGGAAACCTCACTTCATGTGCCGACTTTGGGGGCATGCGTTGTGAATGTGATCACGACATCGCGCCGTGGTGCAAGCACAAGCGGATAACTTAGTAATCGTAACTCGTACAACTTTTGTAGGCATACAAAAAAAGACGAAACTTGAGTGTACATAATGTTTTGAGGTCATTTTTCTAGCTATCTTATTTAGAACGTTGCAGTGGGCCACGATCCATATATATACACCTCGTAAGTTGGGGTGACATAAAGCGACATTTGAAACGACCTCTAAATTTTGTCGGATCGACCTGTAATTGTGTGCGAAAATGTATCCCGCTAATGAAGATCGAAACAAGATGTAACCCGAGCGATTTAATTTTCGGTTGTCTGTTTGTTTCGGTTGTTGTTGTTTTTGTCTTCTATTCGCGTTTGTTTTTTTCGGGCCTTCCAATAGGACACGTAATTGTGCACGTATACATTTAGATTTTCCGTAGACACGCCGGTTTCTGCGTATTTCACGTGGTTTCTTCGTATAATTTCAAATTGAATCAGAGGAATTTTCCGATGTTTTCATACGATTTATAGCAGATGTACCATTGCCACACGAAGTCTTTAAAAAAAGCGCAGCACCTTCAGGAATTTCGGGCCTTCAGGAATTTCGCGTTTAAGCAAAGGAAGAAGCTCAGCTGACAGTTTTTTTGTACAAAATCGCACGCGAAACGCACAGAAAATGTACACTTCCGGTTTGAGCTGGATTTCTATGGATAATATTGCATTATCCATAGTTTGGTATGCTGATATAAGAACACACCACGCTTATCAATGTCTGTGAGTCTCAATGTCAATGTCAGCTTACGAAGGTCAACGTGTTTATGAGCAACATTATCATGTCTAGAAATAAGAGCAAGCAAAATGTTGACGCCAATATGCCCACTGCAAAATTGTCACATTCTCAAAGTATATTGGAGAGATCGAGATGACGCTGCCCACCTTCACGGGGCTACTGCGCACCAGAGGCGCGATATAGAGGGAAGGACACTTGGGCATGTACCCCCATCCATGGAAGTGTGGCGACTCTCTGACCGGGAAAAAGCACCCACGATAGGCTGCAATGCACTATGTCCCCCACCCGCTTAGCATATTTTTTAAAGCAAAAGATGTCTCTATCAGAGGAATAGGTACGTCTTTAGAAGAAAAGATCCTCCTGAGAGGAATAGATGCCCTTTTAATATGTACCGGTGTACCCATTCAGCCTCCCCGGCTCAACAAATTGTCAGTCTAAGGTGCCCCCCCCCCCATGGACTTTTAGAGTTGTTCCTATCCGAGGAAACGGTGTCCCTCCAAACGATTCCAAACGCCCCTAACTACCCACAGTTGTACGCGTTGATGAAAGAAGAGCATGGTCTGGGCGTGGCGTTGATATTTTGTAATTACTCCGAATGATGGCTCTTTAAAGGTTTGGGAATATTTCTCTATTTGACTCGTCTTGAGTCAATGACCAACGATCGTGGCCCGAAATTTGTTCAAGATATGCAAAGCAGATGTATATGAAGGTACTACAGTTTCGTATCTGTGTCTACTCATTCGGCAGCTATCCGCAACAACCTGAGGACGTGGGGCGGGGATCTCGAGAGTGCGTCACCCTGGGCCGGAGAGAGTACTACATGAGCGTAATACCATAATTCCACTGCAAGCACAACAAAATATAGACCTAATGGTTTTCTACGCTTCCTAGAAAAAACAATTCGTACCATCTACTAATTGTACGACCTCTTCCGTGCTTCACGCTGTTAAATATGCCACATTTTACCTAAAACGACTCGTAATTCGGAGATAATCGTGTCATTTTGGTATCAAATGAGCCTCTGGGAAAATTACATGACTTTAAATGGGTAAAGGGAACTTCACTAGATGCATGGTCGATAGTGAAACCCATGGGCGATGGGGTACGCCCTTTGGCGGGCGTACCCCATACACCATTATATCTTACAAAAACTGATATGGCAAAAACTGGTACTAATCAACGCATCAACGGCTGGAATACCTCGTGTAGTGTTCTAGAAAAAAACGAAAAGCTTAGCTGTTCGGACCAAAACCGGCTTCTCCTATTTGTCCAAGTCATTACGTTCGCAGTAATTAAAAACAGCCGGTAGAGTTCGCAAGCTAGAACCAACAAGTCTTCCTCTAACTGAACCCGTTTAATTTCAAAGGCAATTATACACGTGCTTTCCACGACACTCCTCATTATATTTGACAAGACCCTAGTCACTATTTTAGAAACTATGTTTGCTTTCAATGTTACTACTCCACGACGATGCGCTATGAAAACACTCCTCTTCCTTTTGCTTCATTTATGTAATCTACGATCATGTTCCCCAGGCACGACGAGAAGAAAAGGGGAAAATTGGGGAATTAATTTGGTTAATTTGGGGAAATTTATAGAGGTCAGATTGTCCTCGATTCGCCGAGAGCTATTACCTGTATGACATGTAGACTCATATAGAACTGGAGACAAAAGCAGTCAGTCCCATATTGTTTTAGTCATTTAATATAATGTTTTCTTTTCTCCTCTCCCTCACCTCTGCTTTACTGCTTCTGATGCCACTCGCTCGAATGGCACGCGTGATCACTTCTAGCTTCAAATCGAAACCGTAAACATTGTCCCGTATACGCTGTCGTTAGTATTATTCACTTTTAATCTCTGCACGCACACTGTAAATGAAAAGTCATCATTGAGAAGGATATTGTTAAGTTACCATAATCCAGGTCCCTTCGCATATGTATACAGTATAATTCCAAAATTGACTTGGCCGTGATTGCTACACAATGACTTGTGTGGAGATTTACTCTCACGACTATTGTATTTAGACGCTGAAGCATCTGAGTACCGACCAAATTCTAATATCAAAAAGGTGCATCACATTTGAAGTGAACTGATATTCTAGGACGTTTGGCGTGAAAAACATCCCAGAACTGCTAGGTATACCTGGCCGTGACGTAGCTCTTTTCAATTAATTCAACAATCAAGAATTGCGTACGTGTTCAGCCATAGTTATTTGTTGCATCATGCCTTACAGCATATTGAAAGCCAGGTATTTGTGTCCGCTTTCCTGCTTAGACGGACATTTGTTCAATCTAATCTGAAGTTCAATTATTCAATTATTTTTAGGTTAGGCGGACAAAATGGTTAGCCAAAAATAAACGTTTGCTCCTGTGGGAAGGATTTGATTTGTGAATATCAATTCATCTGTGTTGCATAGAGTTGCGTTTCACGAAAGCTATTCTTTCCATTGTCACCACAATTCTGCACTGTAATTGGTGAAGTTCGCGCGCGAACACATAAAAACTGATATCGATCACAATCGCCACATACGTCATATATGTGGCTAAATGACACCCCAGCAGCTGATTGCTATTGCCTAGGGTTGGGCTAGGCTTAGTCTGACATGAAGCAAGCTTGCCACAGGTGTGGATAATATGTTGCTGAAACAATCTACATAACTACGTGCTGATTTATTACATTTCTTCGCTAGCCAGGATCCGGTAAAGGCGGCGGATTAATTCCTCCTGGGGGGGGGGTGATGGGGAAGCATCATTCAAAATTGTTCAAGACTTACCACACTTTTGGTTCGCTTAACTGTAACCCTCGCACGCTCAGGAGCGTATCTTTGTCGTTAAAGTTGATGAAACTGGATGAACAGATGCAACTGCGCCTCCCACTTCATCAAAGTTAAAGACAGATAATGTGGTGACCGTCACGTGTTGCAATAGGGGTTATGATGGAGTTCAGTATTTAATTCATGCAGTGCGATACTCCCAAAGTCCGAAAGCCTCGAAACCATCAGTCTATCTATCTCGGTCTAAAACCCGAAGACCTCAGAAGCTGAAAAAGATCATCCGAGGTACAGCTCGGCCCCGTATCCTTTAATCCACCTTTAATCACTTTGGAAAGCAAACCTATGTATGCACATTAGCTCAGCTGATTAGTTTCAGCAAGCGAGGAAGTATTATCACTACACTAGAATCTGGTTTGCTTCCACCATGAATGAAGGATGTCTCATCCCATCAATAGTCCCAAACTTTATCGTCTTCAAATTGCAGTGGGTGTCCTGCAACAACCTAGTATGATGATGATAATTTGTGTTCAGGAATCTTAACAAAGTCCTTCGCTGTCAGCGCGACGTATTCCCCGGGTATTAAACGGTGGAACATTAACTTAGAGGTAATACCGCATTAACCCTTCTCGTCATTCCGGCAAGATCCTCACGCCACGTAACGGGGGAGGGGTGGTGGCTCATTATATTACCATCTAATTTCCAAACTAAGCGTCGCACGAAACCGGAAGATGTGTCATCGGAAAGCGTTCTACGAATATGACTAGAAACCACGCAGCATTTTATCATCTCAAAGTATGACGTCAACAGGGGTATTTGTGGTCACGATTGACGTCAAGTTGTATGCTCTGGGGAGTTTATTTGGTATATTTTAAAGACAAAACTTGCTTGGAATCAGAAAAGGACGACGAAATGGACCGTGATCCCAACATTTTCGCGCATTCCAAAATACAACTTTTCTTATTTCCAAGATGTTGAGTTTTCGACTTTATTTACTTTGTTTGTGTCTAATTGATAGAACACACCGAGAAACTTTGTTTTAAGTATGATAATCCCATATAAATTGCTTAACTTAGCAAGAATCTCCGATATTTATCCCTAATAGCAAATATGCAAAACAAGTAAGTCATCAAAAACGCAAGATTCCAAAAATTACTCTGGGGCACTTTGTTGCATCTCTAAAAGTAAGCAATCGCTGAAAGTTTCATTCAAACATCTTCACCCGTTAAAACGTGACGACTGGTTGAACATTTTTGAAGGTGACCTCACTTGACATTAATTATCTCGAGACCGTGAACGACCTGACCTTAACATTTTCACGAAGCATGTCAAATTGATGTAGGAACAGGTATGCCAATATTCGGCCCACTGTTGCACGCTGTTTTTTTTTACTATCCGCGGAAAACCTAATGGGGGTATAAAAATATCCCCCGATACTGCGCGGGTTAAGATGTAAACCGAAAGATGTTTTAAACGTACTTCGCCTAAATATGTATGTAGGGCACCATATGTTCTCACCCTCGGTTATCTAGTTCTCTCACCCTTTAATGCCTAGTTACAAAGTGTGGCCCATACTACCTGTCTTAACTCCTAACCTCCAAACCGTAGTCCTATACCATCTCATTAGAATGGTAGAAATATGTCTAACCGAAACGCCAATCCATTTGCAAGAACATATTTTCCCGAACGCGTGTGCCGGCCGCCCGCCGCAAGCCGAGTCACCCGTGGCCAAGTGGCGCGGACGCCTCACTCCGACACCCTGCCGACCTTGCATCAAGTTGCAAACCTGGGTGGTGTCAGGCTGCAAACATGAGCGCGTCGCATCTGCACTGCAACTTTCGGCTTGCTCACACTTTATCCGCACAGTACACACATACACTCCTGCTGGACACACACGGTCACATATATGGTTAAAACCGAGGATATCGAGAAAACCCGGCAGGGGACTGGTAAGCATCTGACAATGCTTCAGACGAAGTTTGAATACCGAGGACGTCAAAAACGTCCTCGGTATACACCTAACGTCCTCGGTTCCCAGGTGTGCAAACAGAAAATGGCCTCGGTATGCACGAAGTACAAGTGCACACACACACACACACACACACACACACACACACACACACATACGTGTTTACCGTCACTACCGAGGACTATGTCCTGGCGGTCACTAACGAGGACACCCCTTAGTTACCACCTGAGAAGCATCGATTTGTTCTCGGTGATAGGGCATGATCTGCTGAGTAAGATGGAGGGTCAATTTAGGAAGAAGCATCAAATTGTTGGCTCCCAGCGTGGATTGAATTACCGAGGACGTTGGCAAAACCGAGGACGGTGTGTGTCCATACATGTTTATCGTGAATACCGAGGACAATGTGTGTCCATGCATGTTTATCGTGATTTCCGAGGACAATGTGTGTCCACATACATGTTTATCGTGAATACCGAGGACAATGTGTGTCCATACATGTTCATCGTGTACACCGAGGACCGTGGCCTGATGGTCACCAATGGCAACATCCTTTGAGATGTGAAAGCAGTATGTGTGCTATTGATCCTAATAAGTGTATCTGTGCGGTCTTATATGTCTGTGATAATTCCTATTTCGAGTGCATCATGGATTCGTAGCCTAATGTTCAAAATCGTGAAGGGGATGGAGAGGGGAAATGAAAGCGAGGAAATTTACCCAATTGAAAAGCTGTTGGATTCTTGTCACAGTTGAGCGAAAATTGTGGGGTATTTACATCACTGGAGAAGACTTAGATATATCGCTCGTTTAGATATATCTATCGTTTAGATCACAAGTGTACTTTTTATCCGAAAAGCGCCCGAAAAACATCGGAGGACTAATTCCCATGTACGCAAGTTGCACTCTTCTCAGTCTCAATGTCCACGCTCCCTCATGTGACTTTCAGAGAGGCGTTCATTAACTGAGGCGTTGTCAGGATACCATCCTGGGTATGCCACCAGCCAAAACAGCCATCTGTTCGTGGAAAATGAAACGTGAAAAGCATGTCCCAATTTTGTTTTCTCATATGTGTAGAATGTGTGCTTTGCTCGATAGGGATTTGACTTCGATCTGTAGTACACGCCCTATTTTAGTGGATAGTCGTACAGTTGTTTGGGCATTTTTAGTAGGATATGCAGGCATGTAATTACGCCTGGCGTGGGATGTGCTGGTCCTCGCCCCGCGGCCATTGCTATGTCAGCTCTGTCGACGCTACTGTTGCCAGTCAGTCGTCTGTTGTGAGCTATGTCCAGTGACCTCTCCCTATTTTTATATCCACTTCAATAACATATAGACAAGACTTAGTTGAGCTGATTGTGCTGTGAGAAGTAACGGTTCAAGATTCACGATGCTAAGTGTGGAGGAAACTATGTCAATGCATTTCGAGGTAAAAGATCTCCTAAACACAGAAATATCGTGAAGGGACCAGCTACTTGCGGTTCCATTTTAACTGGCTATAACAAACTATTCAGAAATAATGTATCGTTACATCCTGCCGGCAAGCTGAGCGAATTTAGGCACACTGGACCAAGGGCGTCGCCACCGGGGGGATGCAGCGAGGACAGTTTCCCCATGCCCTGTGGAAGACGGCGTTTTCCCCCTGACATCTGAGGAGGCACCGTCCCAGAAACGCACAGAAAAGTTGAAGTGCTCTCTAGATGAAAGGCTTCACACTGAGGATCGCCACCATCCAGACAATTAATAATAGATAAAAATCAGAGCTCTTTTCTGTAGGAAGTCCCACAAAGCTCCAGAGATACAGCAGAAGAGATGGGAAACAATGTCTCTGGGAGAGAGAGCAGGAGTCCACCAGGACGCACGAGGTGACCATTCAGGTAGGTAGAGGTCCGAAACACGGAGGAGTCCCAAAGACGAGAGAGGAGGCATTTCATTTGGAAACGGAGGTCCCAAGGAGAAAAAAGTATAGCGGACTAAAGAGGGTCCTGAAGACGGGCTCGGAGGCCCCCTGAACAGAAGAGAATGCCTCGAAAACTGGCAAGGAGGCCAAAATAATTAGAGAAGGCCCCTGAGACAGAAAAGTAGCCAGTGCGATAAGAGATGGAGTTCCAAGATTCAAGACCCTCAAGACGGGTAGCAACGACACAGCCAAGATTTTCCTAAACGGGACCGACCAAAATTTTACTATCAGGAAACGTAGACTGATTTGGGCGCGCGAAGGCGCCGAAATTTTTTGGTTTTGAATGGTGAAAAGTTAAAATGTCTTGCTTAATCTAGTGTATTTTTGTTTACTAAGGGACAGGGCGCCAAGTCTCCGTCCCCTTGGTTGCGCCTCTGACGAGTAGAGCTTGTCCATAATACAACTGGTGTCCGAGGCGTGGGGGGTGGCCTCTAATATAGAGGAGACTCCTGGTTTATGAGAAGAAGCCCACAGTAGTGCAACTGGCCCCCAAGACGCAAGGGGAAGCCCAGAAGATCAGGGAGGACCATGGGATATGAGAGACGGCCCCATAACGCGCAAAGAGACATCTAAAACGAACAATGAGACTCCAGGAATTGAGACGAGGCCCTCGAAGACATGAGAGAGGCCCCTAATTTGCTAGAGGAAGCCAATGGAAGATGAGAGGCGATCGCATTGCGCAAGATGATTCCCTGAGATGGTTGGTAGGCACCCAGCTTGGAAGGGCAGGTCCCAGAAAACTGGCAAGGATCCTCCCACCACCTAAAACAATCAGATCAGGTTCGTAAAAGACGGGCGACAGAGATGGTAGAAGAAGCCGCGAAATACAGAAGTAGGACCCCAGGATGAAACGGCTGCCACCGAGACGAGTATGGAGCCACCCAGCTTAGACTAGGAGGCTCCTGAGGTGTGGCAGGACGTCCCTAATTTGGAAGGAGAGGCCCTGAGATAGGAAAGGAGGCCATATAATTGCAGAGGAGACCCAATACTGGCATGGAAGGCCCCCACAGGACTTGAGAAAATACCACTGAGATACCACTGAAAGGAAGCCCTTAAATTGAGAGAATGCCCCAAGGGCAGAAGAGGAGCTCCCAAGCGTGGTAGAGCTTCACTTTGGAAGAGGAGGCGGAAGAATGGAAAGGAGGCCGCCCCGGATGAAAGGAGGCCCCAAAGACGAGATAAGAGGGCAATAAGATAGGAGCGATGGCTCCCGGATGCGACAAGCGGCCCACAAAATGGATCAAAAAGCTCCTCCTAGGAAATAAAAAAAAGTCCTCTGAGGTAGGACAGAAGGCTGCAAATTTAGAAGCTGACGTTTCTAGGAAAGAAAAGTAATTCATCAGTACTCCATCAAGATTGGAAAAGAGGCCCCAAGGATAGAGGAAGTGGCCTCTCGAAGGGAAACTGAGACCAGGAGGATCATCAAAGACGGGCAAGCAAGCCCCCAAGGTAGAAAAGGCCCCAAGACAGGTAAGGAGGCCCCATGCACTGAGGAGGATGATAAGACGAAAGAGGAAGCCAGTAGGATTGGAGATGATGTCCCCCAAGGCACAAGGGTAAGCCCCCAAGATGGGTAAGAAACATCTATGTTAAAAGACGAAGCCCTGCGACGTGACAGAAGACCCCTAATTTGGAAGGGGAGGACCACGCAATAGAGGAGATTCTCGGCATGGAAGACAAGACACCTAAGACGGGAGAAGAGAACCATGGAATATGAAACTGGCCCCCAGGTTGCATGAGGAGACACTCAATTTGGTAAGGAGTCCCCAAGACATGAAAGGAGCAAAGATCCGAGGACCGGTGGGGGTGGGGGCAAGAGGGACAGCTGCCATCCAGCTCTGAATCTATCCGGCGTTCCCCCATAAGCAGCATTTCGTTCCTTCCCAACCCTCAGTTTTCCGTGGCAAGCGCATGCATTTTTGTAAAAGTATCCAAGCGAAGCTTCCTTCCATTATTTCACGATAGATTAGTCCAGATTTCAGAAGTTCTCCTCAGCGAAAACAAAGACCTTGAGCAATATCAATATATGCTAATAGGAAAAAAAACCCAGCAGAATTGTAAATGTTTCGCAAAATAGAAGCTACTTGAAGAAATCTTTCTCTTTTTGGCGTGGTATCCTATATGTGACGCACACAATATTCACCATCACATGACGTCATTCAGGACTTCATAGGACTCCCCGGTGACATTGGGATTAGTCCAAGCTGCGACCCTTAGCAAAAATAAAGCCCGTGGCGTAGCCAAGGGAGGGAGTAATGGGCACATCCCCTGGAGCTTGCGTAGGCCCCAGGATTTGGTGCACAGTACCGGCGTCATCGGTTGCAGCCGCCCTCTGACGTTAGCCAGGAGGGCAAACGTATCCTCCTCCAATCACATTCTGGCATTTCAAAAAGGCCACAGGATGCTCCAAGTAACCCATGTTAAAACATCCAATCAAATCCACTGCAGGACCCCTCAAACACGCAAGATACTCCATCGGACCCATTTGGAGACCATTGGTCGTCGATAGGACGCCCATTTTGGTTGATAGAAGGCCACACCAGACCAAATGGAAGCCCCATAATAGATACGGGAAGCCCGTTTTCCATAGGCCATAGTTGACGGACACGAGACCCCATCATACCAAGAAGAAGCCCAACCAGACCAAGAAGGGGCCACATCAGAACCACAGGAAGCCCCAGATGACCAACAGTAGGCACTGTCTGTCGCTACCAGACTAAAAGAAGGTCCCATCAGACCAAGACGAAAGCTCCGCCAGATTAAGACAAGGCCTAAAAAGGCCAAGGAATACTCTACCAGTCCAATAGGCCTCCATCAGTACCACAGTAGGTCCCCGATGGTGAATAGAAGACCCTGCTTAACGATAGGAGGCCCAACCAGACACATAGGAACCCCATCAGGGATATATCAGGCACCGTTCGTCGATAGGCTGCACCATACGATCTACAGGATGCTCTATCAGACGAAAAGGAGGTCCATTAAAAGCACTGAAGGTCACAGATTGTCAACAGTGGCTCCCGTTGATGGCTAGGTGGCCCAGATAATATACTTAATAGATAATAACAGACTTAATAAGAACCCCATGGATCCAACCGGGTTGAGCCCGTAAAGGGAAGATACTACAAGCATGGACAAAAGATTAGCAGCGCCCCAACCAATACCACATTCTATATTCTAAAGAAACTATCTACCAACATTCTATACACCTACCAATGCTTATATAGCCCTGTTCACTCAATCCTGCTAACACACGCGTGGATCGAGTACCCCATGAATTGTTTTCAGCTCCATCCATGGCTGCTTAGAGGTGCCTGTACCATGTACACCTAATAGCACAAATCTCATCCCATCCACCACTAATTATAATAAAAAACAAGATTTTGCAACCTAACGCATTTCTCCACCATATTTTTAGGTACATTCAATCAGGGACTCCCCACAACATCAGCAGTCAGCCTATTCCAATGATCAACCTTTCTTTGATTGAAAAACTTGAAAATCTCCTATACTTGAATGAGTACATATGTAATGCCGTAAGCCTTTCTCCATATTCTCTATATTCGCACTTCAACAAATTTTCAAGTCTTGCTGTCTAGCATGTGGGATTCCCTTGGTTCGGTGGCCCTCTGATCATATTTGTCCCACTCCTTCATGGAGATGTCCTGGTTATGCCACTGTACGAGCTCATAACTTGTGTATAGTTAGCGAGCATTTATAAGGCAAATTATAAAAGCGGTTGTTGCGTGGAGATTGATATCTTTTCTCACAAATGTTTCACATTTATCCGTTTATTTTGATCTGCTACAATCACAGAATATCTTGCAGCGAAGGAGGTTAGTTTCAGTAGAGGGTTCTGCCATAGGGGAGGGGGAGGAAGTTGGACACCGGTTCAACCCACTTTTCGGAGTGAGTGAAACACAATGTATATCGTCCCACACACCTTTGCGGAGGTGGCCTATGAGCCTTCGAAATATGGACCCATCATCGCTACGTGTCCACGGCGTGGAAGGGCCGTGTCTTCACAAATTTCTGATTGCAGGCCAAAGCGGAAAATCTGGATGCAGTCCAATGCGCTTCCTGACTCAGCCACCGCGGGGGAGAGGCGGGGGAAGTTTCCCCTTGCCGTGAGGGGGGTGGGAGGGGTGTCGCAAAGTTGTGGTGGAACAAGTGATTGCGAGGCACAGTATCCGTCTGAAAAGTCATTGTATTCAAGTCGCTTTTGGGCGAAAATTGTCCAGGTCTAACTGCGGAATTGGGGGGGGGGGGGTTCGTATCCCCCCGCAGCTGCCGTAATACTTATACCACTGAAGATAAAAAAAGTTAGGACCTACAATACAGTGAATACCATCGCTACGACCATAACTGTACTTTTTAACTGAAAATAGCCGGCAAAAATATCGAAGTACTAGTCTACATGCCCCTCTTCTGAGCACAGTCCATGCTCGCTTCTGTCATTTTCCGAGAGAACTGCATTAACAATGGCGTAGCCAGGTTTCAGCTCTGGGAATTCCGCGAGCCGCAAGGGCTATGGGTCCGGTGAAAGTTAAATGTCAAGCACCTGTCTCAAAACATAGAAGTGGCTTTGGTCAGGAGCATAGAAAATGCATTTTGCTCGATAAGGATTGAATTCGTAACGAACTTTGCGTTTTATAATTTAGTCGTGCGATTTATCACCACTGTTAGCTGTTATCATAGACGTCGCCACCGCTGGTGTATTTTGGATCCGTGCTCCACCTGCTGTTATTTGGTGTGGTCTGATCAACTTCGGGAAAATGCGGTATTTGATAGCAGCGGTGGAAACCTTTCGACAACTCTTGGGTGGGTCCAGTTCACTGGAGGATACAGCTGACCAATTGACAGGGGCCAAACCGCTCCATTTTCACTGCAACCTACACCCAAAATCATGGATGGAGAATATGGAAGAAAAAAATATTGGTGGGGCCCCATGCATGGAGGCAATGTATGTTGCTAATTTGGTTGATAGGGCCCTCCTCACATGGTCCCATGTTGAGAGAACAAAGTGTTGGTGGGACGGAGGTAAAGGTGGTCTGACTGAGACTACACCAAAAATGTAGGAAACTTAACACATGCATATGGCCTCATTTCTCCTCTGATTTATAGCACTGCACATTTTTAACTTGGAAATGGAAGACATGAAAAACTACAGAAATCATTGAAAATGATGAATACTTGACGACAGTAGCAATAATTGAACATGAACAAATTTCGATCCCGTCCTTTGTGCACTAGGGTGTGCCCCTAACAATCAAGCAAAACAAATCATTCTGGATGCATTTCACTTCAATTAGCCTTGGCAACGCAAGAATGCATGTACAATTGCACGTCGATCCGACACAATTTAGAGGTGGCGACAAAAGCAGTCTTTTTGCCATCGTAGCTTACGGGTTTTAAACAAAAGGTTCATGGTCCCGTAGCAGCTTTTTCACAAGAGAGCTGAGCAAACGACTTTAGCACATTATGTGCGTCGAAGTTTCGTCGGTTTTTGGTGAACCTGTGAATGTTGTATGACTTCAATTTTTAAGTTATCCGCTTGGCTTTAGACCCTCGTTCTGGGTAGTGACAACGTACACTGCGCATGGCAAAAAGTGTGCAATAACGGTCATGGATAAAGTCGGACAGCTTCGCTTCTTGTTGGGCACAATGGATATCGGCAGCCGGTTTGGCCCCGGGGAAACCTCACTTCATGTGCCAACTTTGGGGGCATGCTTTGTGAACGTGCTCACGACATCGCGCCGGGGTGCAAGTACAAGCGGATAACTTAGTAATCGTAACTCGTACAACTTTTGTAGGCATACAAAAAAAGACGAAACTTTAGTGTACATAATGTGTTGAGGTTATTTTTCTAGCTATCTTATTTAGAACGTTGCAGTGGGCCACGATCCATAGATATACACCTCGTAAGTTGGGGTGACATAAAGCGACATTTGCAACGACCTCTAAATTTTGTCGGATCGACCTGTAATTGTGTGCGAAAATGTGTCCCGCTAATGATGATCGAAACAAGATGTAACTCGAGCGATTTAATTTTCGGTTCTTTGTTTGTTTCGATTGTTATTGTTTTTGTCTTCTATTCTCGTTTTTTTTCGGGCCTTCCAATAGGACACGTAATTGTGCACGTATACATTTAGATTTTCCGTAAACACGCCGGTTTCTGCGTATTTCACGTGGTTTCTTGGTATAATTTCAAATGGAATCAGAGGAATCTTCCGATGTTTTCATACGATTTATAGCAGATGTACCATTGCCACGCGAAGTCTTTAAAAAAGCGCAGCACCTGACTGCCTTCAGGAATTTCGCGTTTAAGCAAAGGAAGAAGCTTAGCTGACTGTTTTTTTTGTACAAGTCGCACGCGAAAGGCACAGAAAATGTAAACTTCTGGTTTGAGCTGGATTTCTATGGATAATATTGCATTATCCATAGTTTGGTATGCTGATATAAGAACACACCACGCTTATCAATGTCTGTGAGTCTCAATGTGAATGTCAGCTTACGAAGCTCAACGTGTTTATGAGCAACATTATCAGGTCTAGAAATAAGAGCAAGCAAAATTTTGACGCCAATATGCCCACTGCAAAATTGTCACATTATCAAAGTATATTGGAGAGATCGAGATGACGCTGCCCGCCTTCACGGGGCTACTCCGCACCAGAGGCGCGATATAGAGGGAAGGACACTTGGGCATGTACCCCCATCCATGGAAGTGTGGCGACTCTCTGACCGGGAAAAGCACCCACGATAGGCTGCAATGCACTATGTCCCCCACCCGCTTAGCGTATTTTTAAAAGCAAAAGATGTCTCTATCAGAGGAATAGGTACGTCTTTAGAAGAAAAGAGCCTCCTGAGAGGAATAGATGCCCTTTTGATATGTACCGGTGTACCCATTCAACCTCCCCGGCTCAACAAATTGTCAGTCTAAGGTGCCCCCCCCCCCATGGACTTTGAGAGTTGTTCCTATCCGAGGAAATGGTGCCCCTCCAAACGATTCCAAACGCCCCTAACTATACACAGTTGTACGCGTTGATGAAAGAAGAGCATGGTCTGGGCGTGGCGTTGATATTTTGTAATTACTCCGAATGATGGCTCTTTAAAGGTTTGGGAATATTTATCTATTTGACCCGTCTTGAGTCAATGACCAACGATCGTGGCCGAAATTTGTTCAAGATATGCAAAGCAGAGGTATATGAAGGTACTACAGTTTCGTATCTGTGTCTACTCATTCGGCAGCTATCCCGGAAAAACCTGAGGACGTGGGGCGGGGATCTCGAGAGAGCCTCACCCTGGGCCGGAAAGAGTACTACATGAGCGTAATACCATAATTCCACTGCAAGCACAAGCAAAAGATAGACCTAATGGTTTTCTACGCTTCCTAGAAAGACCAATTCGTACCATCTACTAATTGTACGACCTCTTCCGTGCTTCACGCTGTTAAATATGCCACATTTTACCTAAAACGACTCGTAATTCGGAGATAATCGTGTCATTTTGGTATCAAATGAGCCTCTGGGAAAGTGAATTTGAATAATCAAATGAGCGTCTTCATGGGGTACGCCCTTTGGCGGGCGTACCCCATACACCATTATATCTTACAAAAACTGATATGGCAAAAACTGGTACTAATCAACGCATCAACGGCTGGAATACCTCGTGTAGTGTTCTAGAAAAAAAACCGAAAAGCTTAGCTGTTCGGACCAAAACCGGCTTCTCCTATTTGTCCAAGTCATTACGTTCGCAGTAATTAAAAACATCCAGTAGAGTTCGCAAGCTAGAACCAACAAGTCTTCCTCTAACTGAACCCGTTTAATTTCAAAGGCCATTATACACGTGCTTTCCACGACACTCCTCATTATATTTGACAAGACCTTAGCCACTATTTTAGAAACTATGTTTGCTATCAATGTTACTACTCCACGACGATGCGCTATGAAAACACTCCTCTTCCTTTTGCTTCATTTATGTAATCTACGATCATGTTCCCCAGGCCCGACGAGAAGAAAAGGGGAAAATTACTTGAAAAATCCAGAAGCCGAAATAGCTTTGCTATTCATCTTACCCTTAAGCACATGTAGACAGTCTTCACTTGTAGTACGACCATTGCAGGAGTTCTTTCCATTTTGGTTAATTTGGGGAAATCTATAGAGGTCAGATTGTCCTCGATTCGCCGATAGCTATTACCTGTATGACATGTAGACTCATATAGAACTGGAGACAAAAGCAGTCAGTGCCATATTGTTTTAGTCATTTAATATAATGTTTTCTTTTCTCCTCTCCCTGACCTCTGCTTTACTGCTTCTGATGCCACTCGCTCGAATGGCACGCGTGATCACTTCTAGCTTCAAATCGAAACCGTAAACATTGTCCCGTATACGCTGTCGTTAGTATTATTCACTTTTAATCTCTGCACACACACTGTAAATGACAAGTCATCATTGAGAAGGATATTGTTAAGTCACCATAATCCAGGTCCCTTCGCATATGTATACAGTATAATTCCAAAATTGACTTGGCTGTGATTGGTACATTATGACTTGTGTGGAGATTTACTCTCACGACTATTGTATTTAGACGCTGAAGCATCTGATTACCGACCAAATTCGACTATCAAAAAGGTGCATCACATTTGAAGTGAACTGATATTCTTGGACGTTTGGCGTGAAAAACATCCCAGAACTGCTAGGTATACCTGGCGGTGACGTAGCTCTTTTCAATTAATTCAACAATCAAGAATTGCGTACGTGTTCAGCCATAGTTATTTGGTATTTGTGTCCGCTTTCCTGCTTAGACGGACATTTGTTCAATCTAATCTGAAGTTCAATTATTCAATTATTTTTAGGTTAGGCGGACAAAATGGCCAGCCAAAAATAAACGTTTGCTCCTGTGGGAAGGATTTGATTTGTGAATATCAATTCATCTGTGTTGCATAGAGTTGCGTTTCACGAAAGCTATTCTTTCCATTGTCACCACAATTCTGCACTGTAATTGGTGAAGTTCGCGCGGGAACACATAAAAAACTGATATCGAACACAATCGCCACATACGTCATATATGTGGCAAAACGACACCCCAGCAGCTGATTGCTATTGCCCAGGGTTGGGCTAGGCTTAGTCTGACATGAAGCAAGCTTGCCACAGGTGTGGATAATATTTTGCTGAAACAATCTACATAACTACGTGCTGATTTAGTACACTTCTTCGCTAGCCAGGATCCGGCAAAGGCGGCGGATTAATTCTTCCTTGGGAGGGGGGGGTGATGGGGGTGATGGGGAAGCATCATTCAAAATCGTTCAAGACTTACCACACTTTTGGTTCGCTTAACTGTAACCCTCGCACGCTCCGGAGCGTATCTTCGTCGTTAAAGTTGATGAAACTGGATGAACAGATGCAACTGCGCCTCCCACTTCATCAAAGTTAAAGACAGATAATGTGGTGACCGTCAGGTGTTGCAATAGGGTTATGATGGAGTTCAGTATTTAATTCATGCAGTGCGAAACTCCCAAAGTCCGAAAGCCTCGAAACAATCAGTCTATCTATCTCGGCCTAAAACCCGAAGACCTCAGAAGCTGAAAAAGATCATCCGAGGTACAGCTCGGCCCCGTATCCTTTAATCCACCTTTAATCACTTTGGAAAGCAAACCTATGTATGCACATTAGCTCAGCTGATTAGTTTCAGCAAGCGAGGAAGTATTATCACTACACTAGAATCTGGTTTGCTTCCACCATGAATGAAGGATGTCTCATCCCATCAATAGTCCCAAACTTTATCGTCTTCAAATTGCAATGGGTGTCCTGCAACAACCTAGTATGATGATGATAATTTTTGTTCAGGAATCTGAACAAAGTCCTTCGTTGTCAGCGCGACGTATTCCCCGGGTATTAAACGGTGGAACATTAACTTAGAGGTAATACATTAACCCTTCTCGTCATTCCGGCAAGATCCTCACACACCGTCACGGGCGAGGGGTGGGGGCTCATTACATTACCATCTAATTTCCAAACTAAGCGTCGCACGAAACCGGAAGATGTGTCATCGGAAAGCGCTCTACGAATATGACTAGAAACCACCCGCAGCACTTTATCATCTCAAAGTGTGACGTCAACAGGGGGTATTTGTGGTCACGATTGACGTCAAGTTGTATGCTCTGGGGAGTTTATTTGGTATATTTTAAAGACAAAACTTGCTTGGAATCAGAAAAGGACGACGAAATGGACCGTGATCCCAACATTTTCGCGCATTCCAAAATACAACGTTTTTATTTCAAAGATGTTGAGTTTTCGACTTTATTTACTTTGGTTTGTGTGTAATTGATAGAACACACCGAGAAACTTTGTTTTAAGTAGGATAAGCCCCATAGAAATTGCTTAACTTAGCAAGAATCTCCGATATTTATCCCTAATAGCAAATATGCAAAACAAGTAAGTCATCAAAAACGCAAGATTCCAAAAATTCCTCTGGGGCACCTTGTTGCATCTCTAAAAGTAAGCAATCGCTGAAAGTTTCATTCAAACATCTTCACCCGTTAAAGCGTGACGACTGGTTGAACACTTTTGAAGGTGACCTCACTTGACATTAATTATCTCGAGACCGTGAACGACCTGACCTTAACATTTTCACGAAGCATGTCAAATTGATGTAGGAACAGGTATGCCAATATTCGGCCCGCTGTTGCACGCTGTTTTTTTTTTACTATCCGCGGAAAACCTAATGGGGGTATAAAAATATCCCCCGATACTGCACGGGTTAAGATGCAAACCGAAAGATGTTTTAAACGTACTTCGCCTAAATATGTATGTAGGGCACCAGATGTTCTCACCCTCGGTTACCTAGTTCTCTCACCCTCTAATGCCTAGTTACAAAGTGTGGCCCATACTATCTGTCCTAACTCCTAACCTCCAAACCGTAGTCCTATCCCATCTCATTAGAATGGTAGAAATATGTCTAACCGAAGCGCCAATCCATTTGCAAGAACATATTTTCCCGAACGCGTGTGCCGGCCGCCCGCCGCAAGCCGAGTCAGCCGTGGCCAAGTGGCGCGGACGCCTCACTCCGGCACCCTGCCGACCTTGCATCAAGTTGCAAACCTGGGTGGTGTCAGGCTGCAAAAATGAGCGCGTCACATCTGCACTGCAACTTTCGGCTTGCTCACACTTTATCTACGTAGTACACACACACTCCTGCTGGACACACACGGTCACATATATGGTTAAAACCGAGGATATCGAGAAAACCCGGCAGGGGACTGGTAAGCATCTGACAATGCTTCAGACGAAGTTTGAATACCGAGGACGTCAAAAACGTCCTCGGTATACACCTAACGTCCTCGGTTCCCAGGTGTGCAAACAGAAAATGGCCTCGGTATGCACGAAGTACAAGTGCACACACACACACACACACACACACACACACACACACACACACACACACACGTCGTGCATCGCCGCACAGTTGCGACGCTCAGAGGGATAGCCGCAACTACTAACGCATGAGCACAGACTACACTTTTGGAAACTCTCGAAGATATCAACGGCAGGACCTGAGGACTTTCCAAAGCAGGCTTCAAACGTGCTTCTGAAAACAACCTCTGCAGTACATGATGCCGGCAAGCCAGCCACAGGAGGTCGCGGTCGACATGTCATTCGATGCGAATGCATGCTCCTCGGATCATCCCGATGTTGACCGCCGTCGTGTCGAACGAGAAATCCACTAAATCTCTTGTGATCAAAGCCTTGTTCTTTCAGCACTTGCAGATCAGCATTGGCTTCCTCGAGTCCCGAACTGTTCGCTGTGATTGGAATACCGAGGAGGAATTCTGTTCTCCCCTGTTTAGTTTTTGAAGTTTCATCGCCATTTTGGTTAACACAATGCGATACTGTAAGGCAACAGAGTAGTTGTCATTGTAACAGTGATTGCTTACCTCAGTTCTGTGTGGTGTGTTTGACTATCAGGGACTTCTCTATTTCACTGGTAATTTGTTTCATGTAAACATTTTCAAAAATTTATTTTCCAATATTCGATCCAACATCGTAAACATGATTGATTGAATGGATTTCGGCTTGCTTTGAATGTATTTAGGTACGCACCTATGTAATGTATCCAATGTTTGCTAATGTATTTGTCTGTTATAACCGGATGACAAATGTGCATCTCGGCGCGACCTCTAAATATACTCAGATTCATTCAAAATCGTGTCAGTACTACTTGCTGGTGAATTAGAATAGGAGCAAACTTCAGCCCCTTAAACAATCAGAACAAATGCTTTTTGGGACACCCTAACCTACACCCATAGTTTTAATGCTAAATTTAAATGGCCACTTTTTGTTCTATCTGGGGAGAGGAAGAGGTGGGCACGTACAACTCTTTAGGGGGTCACTTGTTCCCAGTTTCTTGAGTTGGCTGCAAGCATGTAGGGGCCGCCTTCCTAGAGTGCGAAAGAACGCCACCAACCGCAGGAACGCCGCACAACGAGCAACGAGCTGTGACAACTTTTTAGGGGCGCCATGACAAGATACAGCGGCGTAGTGATGATTTAAATGGCAATGTCGTAGAGATAAGGGTTCCATTAGGCAGGGCCGTGTCAGCCGAGGAATAGTAGATGACCATTCCGCGGGTGCGCAGTGCACTAGAAGCGCCATTTTTGGAAAGGGTTTTACTATGGAGCTTCAGGCGACTTCCCGTGCAGGGGTGCTGCTTTGTATGTTTTTGGGAGCGCACCTCTCCCCTCCCCCAATACTGGCTGAGCTCTCACAATAATTTCAACTTTTAAAATGGGACCCTTATTTGGTATGACCCCAATCTATATTTGGGCCCACCCATTGCCTTCATGGGCTTGGTTAACACCCCCAAGGGTGTTGTTTTGTACACTTTTGATGTGCAAGTGCTCCTCAATGTTGGCTTCTCCCAATAATTTCAAGTTTAACCTTGGACCCTTATGGAGAGTGCCACCCAATCCAGTTGGGTTCACCCAATTGCCATGCGTGGTGCCCGGCCCTAATAATCCTCAGAAATCAACACCCATCCATTCATGTATTGTGCGCTCCCAAGAATTGTCAGAAACATACACATAAGTTACCGTGTATTTCATGATAACAACATTGCGAAGTCAGGCATCAACAGCCATCCAGGTAGTGTGTCATACAGGGGGCGCCGATGAAAAGTGAGAGGACATGCTCCCCCCCTCCACCCAGCCCTTACTCACGTCCTGTATAGAGGTTCCAATAGAGTTACAACGTAGCAAAGATATCAAGAAGCGTAGCCGCACATCAGCGAAGGGCGGCGACGGAAGTACATCTCAGTCATTTGAGGCACCCTGTGCGCCCCGAATGCCCATGTCCCATGGGCACATTTCGCATACCAAGGGAGTGTGCGATCGCTCCCTGCCTTGAACCATCCCTGATCCATCCCTGATCCCCGATCCCTGATCATCCCTGATCATCACAACCTTGTCACTGAGTAAGACATATTTATCTACGTTGGTAGGGGTTCAGCAGCGTGACAAAGAAATCGGGATTCGACGCGAGTGATAAATTCTGGTCGAAGAGCGCTCTAAAGCCCAAATGACTAAGGGATTCGGGCCCGTATCGTGCGAACGTCTCGGACATTCGCGCTTGTGGCCTGTCGTCCTGCGAGACTCTGCAGCGTCTGCACGGCTCGCACCAAGGAGTCGAACGCACTCAGCGCCGCGCACGCCAGTCTGCATACTGGGTCGGCATCGACAGCCATGTTGTCGACACCGTTTGCTCCTGTCAGGCATGTCCTGAGCGGCTGCCTCGCCAGAAGCGAGTGCCACTGATGTCCGACCCCCCGTCTAGCCGAGTCTTCGAGTCTATATCCACCGACTTCTTCAGTCACGCAGGCAATACCTACCTGGTGTTCGTCGATTAACTCTCCGTGTGGCCCGCAGTTGTGCACTGCGCCAGCAACGCCTCCGTCCGGACTCTGGTCCGACACCTGCGGGAAATGTTCGCCACCACCGGTGTTCCCTGCGTGCTACATAGTGATAGCGGACCGCAGTACACTGCCCATCTCACCAGAGACTTCCCACGGCGCTGGGGTGTGACACATCGCATGTCTATCCCGCACTACCCCCAGTCCAATGGCTACGCTGTTAAAATCGTTAAAACTGGTGGAGAGACTGGTGCAGGAAGTGACTGTAGTCGGTGACCTTGACTGTGATGCGTTCGCCCGTGGTCTGCTAGAGCTTCGCAACACCCCGCGAGTGAACCACCGGTCACTGGCTCAAATCCTTTACGGCCGGCCTCTGCGCTCAGCTGTTCCCATTCACCTGCGCTGCCACTCAGGTGCCTTCGCACCTGAGTGGCAGCGAGCCCCTGACGACTGTGACGCCCATACCGACTCGCTTCGGCAGGCGGCCCGTGACCGCTATGACCGAGCGGCCATGCCACTGTCCAGCCTGCACGTTGGGGCCCACGTATTCCTTCGGGACCCCTCGATCGGATTATAGGACCGGCGAGGCACTGTAGAAGGTGTAGGCCGACGGCGTGACTTCCCCTGTGTCCGCACCTATGTTATGCGTGTTTTGCGTGTGTCGCATGTGCGGATCGCAGACCGTGGTTTATGGTTATAGTCCCATAGACGCCCACGGACGCGCGTCCCATTCCCGACTGTTCGCCCGGACAGAGCCAGCCGAGTCTGAGCAGGGGCCTAGTCAACAGTGTGTGTGTAGCCAGACCGTGCATGGAGGTGAAATACAGAGAGACTGCGATCTCATAGTACACTGAGAGCAGACAGTGAGGACTGAGTGTGTTCACGCCACACCAGTTGCTCACGCCACATCAGTTGCTCACGTCACACCAGTTGCTCGCGTCACACCAGTTGCTCACCTCACACCGGTTGCTCACGTCACATTAGTTATTCACTCCACATCAGTTACTCACGTAATACCAATTATTCACTCCAACCAGTTACTCAATCCACATGACACCGATTACTCATGTCACACCGGTTGCTCACGTCACACCAGTTACACCACACCAGTTATTCACCAGTTATAAGCAGAACTTGCCCAGCATGGAACCCTCGATGTGTGTCAGAATCGACTATGCTACCATACTGGCTTTCTAACAATTATTTAAAAGTCCTTTAAATTTGGAGATTCTTTCATCCAGACGCTATTTTTTTTAACATCGGCAGAGGTTACTGCATTTTAATTTAGTTGACTTCTGTTGGTTTCGGGGGGGGGGGCAAAAGACACTATGCCCCCCTCTAAGCACTTCGGTGGGGGGCATGGCTGGATTGGCCCCTCCCTGGATCCGCCAGTGTCAGTGGCCATTTTATGGCATGGGTATTTGCTGTCACTACGTCCAGCGGAGCAGGTGGCAATAGGTTCCCGATCGAGAAATCCGAGAAAAGGCATGGATTATGAAAAATTCAAGAGAAGCATCCTTCAAACGAACTACGCACCCGCGTGTAGGTATCCATATGCGGCACATTTAGAAAAGTCTGATTGTGTTGCTGAGATGTGACATGATGAATATTTCTAAACAATCATGAAATATGCTAATGTTTGCTTACCGAATGCCGATGATCTTCCTCATGTACTGTGTTTTGCCTTACGGTCGGAGCAGTGCCTGGGGGACACTTCCGTCCCCTCCCTGTGTTGGATGCGCCCTTCCAATAATTCAACTTCTAATATTGGACCTTAATATGATCCCCCCCCCCACCCCACAATCCAACTGGACCTGGTCATTGCCTTCTTGTATTGTGCCCTCCTGATAATTTTCATAAACCTACACCTATGCCAGGCAGCTACCAGTGGCATTGTTGTGTGTACCTTAAGAGTGCAACTACCCCAGGGGCCGATACATGAGAGCACTGGGGTATGCCCCTCCCCCATGGAAAGATGGCGCCCATCTGACCGGAGCACCTGTCTGGGAATACTAGAGTGCAACGACACTCTCGCTCAATGTTCAGCCGAAGACGCTCATCTGAGGGGAAATGCGCCCTCTTGAGGATAAACGGTGCCATTTTCAGTACGGTCGAGTGCACACATCCCTCCTATCAATAGACATTCAGGAAAATACGCACTTCCAGGAACTTTCGCAGCGGCTGTCCTCCGAGGAAATCCCCCCCCCACCCCCACCCTCAGACGAGTGTCGCCATGGAAATTTCTGGATCCGCCTCTGACCTGTCCGGTGCGCAATGTTGAGATCCCCAGGCCGAAGCTAAGGCTGGAAAGCTCACACTACATACACAATGATGGTAGTTTCAAATATAAAATTTGATAATTTGGTTAGGGAATTACACCCAGGTGGGAACAAATTGTAAATTGTTATACGTTGCTTCCGGACACTTAATATTCCTTTTCCACATTTGCATTAGCCCATGACAAAAACCAGGCAGATGGTAAGCCAAAAATATATGCTGCATGCATGGTGGGATGTAATAAGAGATAAACCGTAAACGATATCGTGCATTGTGTACGAAACATCACGCCCACCGCTGAGGACATCAGGTACACAATTCAGATCACATCACACAATATACAGGTCTCATAAGCGGCGGATCCAGGAGCAAAGAGTGCCACGCTCACCCGTCATGCAAAGAGCGGGGACATGGCACATGGGCATGCCCCGACCTTTTAAGCCCCAAGCGTGATTTTCAAGGACCACCGCATTACTTTTTTGGGAGCTCCAACGTGGTTTTCAGGGTTCCCGGGCTCGAAATTTTGAGCCACCAACGTGAATTTTAGGGGCCCAGCCAGTCTTTTTTGGTCGCCCAGCGTCATTCTCGATGACCACCGCACGACGTTTTGGCCCCAAGCGTGATTTGAATGGGGCCCGGCGCAAGTTTTGGGGGCACCACTGATATTTTCAGCCGCCCGGTCCCACTTTTTGGCAACCCCAGACAGTGTCATTTTTGTGAGCCATGAAGCGATTTTTGGGGCCCCAATGTCTTTTTCAGGGCCCTCGTTGCAATTTTTGGGGCCCAGTCATTTTCAGCGGTCTCTGCGCGACTCCTTGGGGCCATAAATGTGAATTTTTCATGGGCTCCGGTAAGATTATTGGGGCCCAGCGGGAATTTTAAGCGGTCCGGTGCATAAATTTTCTGTACCCCGCCGACATTCTTGGGACTTGGGGGCCCCAACAGTCTCTGGGATTGTGGGACAAAAGGGCACTGTCCCCTTTGCCCTTCCTTCGGTAGGCCACAGGCTCTATATAGTCTGTAACGGCAAACATGGGTTGGGACTGGGATAGAGACCGCGTCACTTGACTAATTTATTGGCTCATCCAACCTGTCGCCTCTGGTCACGTAAATACTGTGAAGAAATGAACGAAACAAACATTAGGACAATGAAGAAAACAACGACATCAATGTTCAGCAAAGAGGCATAAATATCTTATCGCGTACAATGACCACCTGTAATCAGGGCATATATAATAACAGTGCTCACTTACTTCTGTCCCAGATTGGTGGGATCTTGTTTGTCTCTCGCCAGAAGGGCGGTATCTCTCGCAGTTGTTGGCTGCGGTATTTCTCGCAGTTATGTATCTGCGGTATCTATCTCACATATCGATGCGGAATCCCCGTCCATCTTTGAGTACAACCTCGCAACGAATGAACATGGCTGTGTCCAGCGGAATGGCAGCTCCATGAGTGCGGCGCCGTAAACGTCTCAGCTCAATAAGGTTTGGAACCATGAAGCTGCCAACTTGTAAAATTATCAGCGGCAACATGGCTCCCCAAAATCTGTCACAGATTTTCCACAAGAACCTAAAGCGACACAAGGCAACAACAAACAAAAACGAACAAACGGGCCCACAAAGCACACATACATACAGACACGCAGGTAGACAGTCTTTCCCCTCGAACGCGCAGTGGGCTCGGACGGAGCTCATACCGCATGGCTCCCCGTCTCGGAATCCCGCTTTCTCAGGAGCAGGATGAGTCTGTGTACTGGCCGCTCATACTGCGAGCTCCCGATCCGCACTCACTTTCCTCACCAGTCCGTCGTCACTACGGTAAGTCACCACGATGCGTCCCATCGGCCACCTGCACCTTGGAGCGTCTCTGTCCACCACGACCACGATGTCGCCGCTCTCTAAGTTCCGTGTCGGTTTCTGCCACTTTCGCCGCTCCTGTAGTGACGGAAGGACCTCTCGACGCCACCGAGTCCAGAACTGCTCGGCGAGGTATTGGACTCTGTGCCAGCGTCGTTGAGCGTAGACGTCTTCCTTGCAGAACGTGCCAGGTAAGGGTAGGAGAACTTTGGACTTCAGCGTTAGTAATTGGTTAGGTGTTAGTGGCTCTAGAGTGTCGGTGTTAGTCATGCTACTATATTCGACAGGCTCTTCACTTATGTTTCCATTCCTCCACCACAGGAATCTGAGTAAGTCACGACATTCCTTTGTCACACCAACCTGGTTGAACATGCCTTGGATGTCACAAGTGAATGCCACAGGGTGCTTCCTGAACCGTACGAGTATGCCAGTCAAGCTGTTTGACATGTCTGGGCCCTGCATGAGTTCATTGTTAAGTGAAATGCCTTTATGTTCTGCACTGCAGTCAAATACTACTCTAATCTTCCTCTTCTTTTGGTGGTACACCCCATGGTGTGGCACATACCATGTTTTCCCCTTTGCATGTTGTAGTTCTTCTTCTGGGATAGGCTCAGCATAGCCCTTTTGTAGCATTTCCTTCATAAAGCTAGTGTAGTCTTCACGGAATCCTTGATCTCGTGACAACCTTTTCTTCAATCCATTGAGACGCCTCAAAGCAACCACTTTGTTGTCAGGAAGTTCAATGTTTGTATCTTTCAGAGGAAGAGGAGCTTCAAAGTGGCCATCATCCCTCTGTCGCATCTCCTGTTCCATCATCTTGATGAACCTATGATCCTCTTGTGACATCTTATGGTTTGGCTCTGTTTCTTGAAATTCTGCTCCAAACAATTTTTCGACTTGCAATGGACTGATTTTTTTGTCTGCACTTTAAATGCAAAGTGAGCTCTTTTCATGGAAGAGCTCTCTTCACCAACACTGATCACACTCCATCCAAGTTCTGTCTTAACAGCCCATGGACCTTCATCTCTGCCAGTGACAAACTCCTTTGGCTTTACAGCCCGTGGGCAGTTGATTCCGATTAGGAGCCCAATACTGGCCTCTGGGCAGTAGGGTGGTAGTTTCTTTGATACCTCCTGCAAATGTGCCCATTTGGCTGTTGTTTCTTTTCTAGGGATCATTTGTCTGTTCATAGGTATCTCGCATCGAGAGTAAGTCGTCGGTAGCTTTATTTCAGTGCCTGATTCAAGTGCACTCACCACCAAATCCTTTACAGCAAGGCTTGATACAACTTCCTTTCCGGCAACTGTTGAGAGCTCCAAGACTACTTCTTCACTATCTCCCTTCACCCTTTCAAGCACTGACTCATCAATGAAACATGAATCCGATTGTGGATCTAGTATAGCATATACCACTTGCTTGTAACCTGGAGCATTTAAGCTATGCAGCTGAACAGGCACTATCATGGTGTGTAAGCATTGCTTGTCTGCAGTGCATGCTACCTGTAATGCTGTAGCACTAGCATTTAAACTTCTACATTTATCAATGTGAAGCACTGTTGGATGCTGCTGCTCACATTGTGTGCATCTTTCCCTATTTCGGCATGTTCTCCACAGGTGCCCAGCTTTCAAGCACCCAAAACACAGTCTGTGTCTTTGCACAAGTTGTCGGCGATCGTTTACATTTTTGGCCAGAAAGATTTGGCATTCTTGAATCTTGTGTACTTCTGAGCACAATTCACAACTATGTTCCTTCCTTCTGGTGGATGGTACATCACCACTTGACAGGAACACACGTGCTCTTCCACTTCTCATGGCCGGAACTTGCTCAACTACAACTGGACCACAGGCAATCCGTGCTTCTTTGCTCAGGAAGGCCACAAATTCTCCAAAGGATGGGTAGCATCCAGCAGACATACCCTTGGACTCATAGATGCTTTCATCTACTTTGCGCCTCCATCTGTCAACCAAGTACTTGGGCAGCTTTTGTAACATAATTTTGTTTTCATTTGGGTCATTCAGCACATTTAAATGACCAACATCATTGGCTGCCGACAGGCAGTGTTCCAGAAAGTCTGCAAAGTTCTGTAGTGCCTTGCCATCACCTGGTATTATTGCATGCCATTCATGAATCTTCTTCCTATATGCATTGCCCACAATGAAATCACTACCATATCGATCCAGAAGTTTCTCTTTAGCCTTCTGATATGCATCTTCTGTTCTGAGATGTAAGAATCCAGCAATTGCTGCTCTTGCCTCACCACCAGTGTACTGTCTCAGGAAGTGAAGCTTCTCTACGGAACTAACTAGCTTTCGTTCAATGTGTGTCTCAAAAGATTTGAGCCAAATGGAAAAGTTGTTTACATCACCTTTGAATATTTCTGGCTCAAAGGTTGGAAGGTTGTTGTGCTTCAACTGCTCTGTCAGTATGCCTGCCAGATCCTTCAGTACCTCATTACTTGCTTGCCTTGCCTGGTCAGTACCAGCCTGTGACTTCCTTGTACCATCATCACCCTCTTGTAGACACTCCCTGTGCTGCACTGATATTCCTGAACCCTTCGTGGATTCATAATCTTCAAGAACTCTTGTTTTAGCCTCACTTACAGCCATGGCTGTCCTCAGTTCATGATGTTGCTCCTCAAACTTCAGTTCAATTTTCTGCAATTCAAGGGCATGCTTCTTCTTCAGTGAATCTTTCTTCTTAAGCTGTAGAGCAGCACTTTGTTCTCGACTTTCACCTTGCTTGCCTTGCATATCTTCCTCATTTTCCTCATCTTGCAATATCTGACTTTCTTCAAACTTCAACTCAGCTTTCCTTTTCTCCAACTGGTAGCGTTCTTTTAACATAGCTGCTTTTGTGGAAGCCTCAACTTGCACCTGCATTTCTCCACCTTTTAACGAGCTTGATCTCAAGACTAGTGCTTATCAGTTTGAAACACTATAATATATAACTTCAACTAAGTTATGTTGTCACTTTGTACTTACTGAGCTTGATCTGCTCTACTAAGACTAGTGCTCTAATCCAGTATTCTGAATACACTATCAGCTGGTGTTACTTCAGATTCCTCATCTGCATGCTTTGCATAATCTGCTTGGCTTCCTTTGACCATGGGTTGCTTCTTTCGTCTCTCAGCTTTTCCTGACATCTCAGCCTGATACTGACGACCCTTCTCTGTTGGCCTGATAATCCTGCCTCTAGATGAATAGCGAGCTTCAGCACCATCTTTCTCCATCTCGACTTATAGGGGGTTTCCAATGATTAATTCACACACCAATACAGGAAGGTTTAGTCAGTCACATTTTAGTTTCACTAACTAAAAGAGGAACAGGGTATGTTCATATAAGAGAAAAGAAAAATACTAACTAAAGAAAAACATGAGGAGTTTGGTGCACAAGTATCCAGTCAATGTGCCACGCCCCTCAGCTACGAAATATAATATGTACGACAAACTACATTCACTTTGAAATAAAATAATGATCTGACTACATATACCAGGCTGCCTATCTACTCTTTTCAGCTAATATTGGCAAATATCTAATTATCTACTTCACCAACAAAGAAATGAGGGAGAATATTTACTGTAACGGCAAACATGGGTTGGGACTGGGATAGAGACCGCGTCACTTGACTCATTTATTGGCTCATCCAACCTGTCGCCTCTGGTCACGTAAATACTGTGAAGAAATGAACGAAACAAACATTAGGACAATGAAGAAAACAACGACATCAATGTTCAGCAAAGAGGCATAAATATCTTATCGCGTACAATGACCACCTGTAATCAGGGCATATATAATAACAGTGCTCACTTACTTCTGTCCCAGATTGGTGGGATCTTGTTTGTCTCTCGCCAGAAGGGCGGTATCTCTCGCAGTTGTTGGCTGCGGTATCTCTCGCAGTTATGTATCTGCGGTATCTATCTCACATATCGATGCGGAATCCCCGTCCGTCTTTGAGTACAACCTCGCAACGAATGAACATGGCTGTGTCCAGCGGAATGGCAGCTCCATGAGTGCGGCGCTGTAAACGTCTCAGCTCAATAACCATGAAGCTGCCAACTTGTAAAATTATTAGCGGCAACATAGACACATAAATTACCTATATGTGAAACCAGGAACTCAGCTCCGAACTCCCCAACACCAAGTAATTAATCTTAGGAAACATCTTCCACTCCAATCACCTGCTCTTCATAAGCAAAAGGCATGGACACGGCTTATGCGGCGGGCAATTCACGTCCTACTCGCATGTGTCGCAGCTCTGGCGGCTGTATCTGGAAGCTTTCGCGCGTTGTCTCCCATTGAGTCTTCTATTAGCGTAAGCCATACACAAGTTGTTGTTTAATGCTAATATGCGATAATCTGCGATTTCATTCAAATACCGTCGGAAGTTTTCCTATTGATGGTGTCTTAACTCCGTGACCTGACTTGAACGACAATTGCTTAAGACAAGAAGTTGCGATAAAGAGGCTACAGACGCTACACAAAAATTAAATGTGTTCCGTAGTGGTTCTGAAGCTAGCCTGCAAAACATTAGGGGTGCATCACACCCACCCATCCCCTCAACTGGCGGGGATAATTGGCGAAACAAAGGCGGAACTTTAACCCTCCGCGTCTTTCCGGTCATATCCTCCACCCGTCTCGGGGGTGGAGGGGGGGGGGAGGGTGATGCAAACCCCTCTCTATCTATCAAATATATCAAACCCTCATCACCAAACAAAGCGTCGCACGAAAACGAAAGACGTGTCACCTGAAAGCGGACGACGAGTAGGGTCAGACACCCCGCAAAAATTGTATCTCCCAAAAGCGACGTCACTAGGGGCCTAGGTTTTCAAGACTTACATCATATTTTTGGCTCTGGGAAGCTCATTTTGTGGAGATTAATTTTTTTATTTTGAATCAGAAAAGGAAGGTGAAATCGACCATGGCCCAGAAATTTTTCCCACCCAAAAATCAAAACATTATTTTTGGGGGAATTTCAAAATTTTGAGTTTTCAATTTTCTTTCATTTTTATTTTCCTAATGGGTAGGGTGGACCAAAAAACGTTGCTCGAAGTCAACTTGCTCTCATAAAGATGCATACGTTTAGCCAGAATCTTCGAATTTAGCCCTGATGGGCAAATATGCAAAACTAATAAGCTATCAAAAACTGAACAAAGAAGCAAAATTCCTCTGGTGTGCTTTTTTGTGTTCCTAAAGATAAGCAAACACTGAAAGTTTCATTTAAATATCTTTATCCATTAAAGCGTAACGACTGGTTGAACTTTTCTGGAGTTCACCTCACTTCACATTGATTAACTCGTTGACCCTAGATGACCTGCCCTCAAAATTTTGATACAACATGCCAAATTGACGTGGGAAAAGATATGCCAGATTTCCGCGCGCTGTCTCGCGCAGTTCTTTCACGATCCGCGGAAAACCTTAAGGGGGGGAATATCAACCCCCTTCCGAGACGGCGCGGGTTAAGGATTAATTACTTTACTTCTGGAAGCATTAGTGAGCATTTACGAGGAAAAGTGGACTCATTATTTTAATCATGTCCATACACACGACACTTGACCTTGACATTTGACCTTGAATATCTCAGATATTTATGAACGCCCCTCTTAGCTGTTATGCTCGTGATGATCAGTGCGTCGAGTTCTACCCGTGTGCAAATTTTGAAGGAAATCGGAAGAGTCCGCCCTTCCGGCCAATATCAATCTCAGTATCAATATTAATCTGTCGCTAGTTTGACGCACGTGAGTTTCCACTACATGTCAACTGAGATGCAATTTCCCCGCTACCTTGGAAGCGCTACGGTGGCGATGTTCCTGCAGCTCGAGCTGTCTGCCGTCTCAGTTGTTGAGGTCAATATCGGTTGCGATCGGCTATGCTCGGCCACGCAGTGGGTCGACGCCCTCGGAGTACGGAGTACCCACGTGCCGTTCAACAGTGCTGGTGCCAATTGTCTTCGTCATGAGCCAGCCCACCGCTCAGCCCGGCCGCAGCCGGATACATTCCGACTGTATTGCTCGGAGACATGCCAAAAGTAAACGCATGGCCTCTGTCTACGATGCCTTTACCTTTTGTACGCTGCTTTATGTCGCGTTGGACGATCAATGCGGCTCCTGTCGTCGCACCAAGTGGTGCTTGGTTCCAAACCTGGCCCACGGCTGCTGCTGCGTCTGGGGACCAGTCGCTGGTCCTAGCGATACTGCACAAGCTCTTACACACCGGTGTGATCTGGTTAGGGCCGGTAATGGCCTTCTCTGACGTCTGTCACAGGACAGGGATGGTGTTTCCCATTTGTCACACCAACTGCGCCTCAGGGCAAGAGAAATGAGGTGTTTCAAACTGCTTCATTTCTTATGGAAATGCTTGCGAATTTGTTTCTTTAGTCGTTCTAATGGGTTGTATATGCTAAATCACCGAAAACCAAACCATGAATTGTCCGACAAACGTGTTGTTGTTCCTCTATAATACTCCCTATGTGTCATTAGTCATCTTACTACAGCGAAGGAATTGGGAGATTCCAACTCCTCTCAGGTTCTACCCTCCTCTTTCGGAACATCACTCAGAATAATCTACCTCAAAAAGGTGTTGAAAAAGTACCAAAGTGAACCCATTTTCTATGGCCATTTGAACCATTGAACTGTTGTCAACTAAGCGCAAACAATGGTTCACATGAACCGTTGATCGTTCATGCTGCACTGAAAAGCAAGGGCTCCCGTACCGTCTGTGGTACGGGAGCCACCATTATAGAAGTATGTGTGCTGGGGATGGACCGCTTGATGTTCGAAAAATGTTAGTTGAGTGCCCAGTCAGGCCGAGCTGACCCGCCCGCCATAACCATGTCTGGAACTTGGCATTTATCTGTCCGTGAACTTGGAGGGGAGATGTTATTCGTGTGTCGCATGTGCGGATCGCAGACCGTGGCTTATGGTTATAGTGCCATAGACGCCCACAGACGAGCGTCCCATTTTCGACTGTCCGCCCGGACAGCGCAAGTCGAGTCAAAGCAGGGGCCTAGTCAACAGCGTGTGTAGCCAGACCATTCATAGTGAATACAGTGAATCACCCCCCCCCCCGCCCGAGACGGTGCGGGTTAAGGAACAATTACTTTTCTTCTCGAAGCATTAGTGAGCATTTACGAGGAAAAGTGGACTCATTATTTTAATCATGTCCATACACACGACACTTGACCTTGACATTTGACCTTGAATATCTCAGATATTTATGAACGCCCCTCTTAGCTGTTATGCTCGTGATGATCAGTGCGTCGAGTTCTACCCGTGTGCAAATTTTGAAGGAAATCGGAAGAGTCCGCCCTTCCGGCCAATATCAATCTCAGTATCAATATTAATCTGTCGCTAGTTTGACGCACGTGAGTTTCCACTACATGTCAACTGAGATGCAATTTCCCCGCTACCTTGGAAGCGCTACGGTGGCGATGTTCCTGCAGCTCGAGCTGTCTGCCGTCTCAGTTGTTGAGGTCAATATCGGTTGCGATCGGCTATGCTCGGCCACGCAGTGGGTCGACGCCCTCGGAGTACGGGGTACTCACGTGCCGCTCAACAGTGCTGGTGCCAATTGTCTTCGTCATGAGCCAGCCCACCGCTCAGCCCGGCCGCAGCCGGATACATTCCGACCGTATTGCTCGGAGACATGCCAAAAGTAAACACATGGCCTCTGTCTACGATGCCTTTACCTTTTGTACGCTGCTTTATGTCGCGTTGGACGATCAATGCGGCTCCTGTCGTCGCACCAAGTGGTGCTTGGTTCCAAACCTGGCCCACGGCTGCTGCTGCGTCTGGGGACCAGTCGCTGGTCCTAGCGATACTGCACAAGCTCTTACACACCGGTGTGATCTGGTTAGGGCCGGTAATGGCCTTCTCTGACGTCTGTCACAGGACAGGGATGGTGTTTCCCATTTGTCACACCAACTGCGCCTCAGGGCAAGAGAAATGAGGTGTTTCAAACTGCTTCATTTCTTATGGAAATGCTTGCGAATTTGTTTCTTTAGTCGTTCTAATGGGTTGTATATGCTAAATCACCGAAAACCAAACCATGAATTGTCCGACAAACGTGTTGTTGTTCCTCTATAATACTCCCTATGTGTCATTAGTCATCTTACTACAGCGAAGGAATTGGGAGATTCCAACTCCTCTCAGGTTCTACCCTCCTCTTTCGGAACATCACTCAGAATAATCTACCTCAAAAAGGTGTTGAAAAAGTAGCAAAGTGAACCCATTTTCTATGGCCATTTGAACCATTGAACTGTTGTCAACTAAGCGCAAACAATGGTTTCACATGAACCGCTGATCGTTCATGCTGCACTGAAAAGCAAGGGCTCCCGTACCGTCTGTGGTACGGGAGCCACCATTATAGAAGTATGTGTGCTGGGGATGGACCGCTTGATGTTCGAAAAATGTTAGTTGAGTGCCCAGTCAGGCCGAGCTGACCCGCCCGCCATAACCATGTCTGGAACTTGGCATTTATCTGTCCGTGAACTTGGAGGGGAGATGTTATTCGTGTGTCGCATGTGCGGATCGCAGACCGTGGCTTATGGTTATAGTGCCATAGACGCCCACAGACGAGCGTCCCATTTTCGACTGTCCGCCCGGACAGCGCAAGTCGAGTCAAAGCAGGGGCCTAGTCAACAGCGTGTGTAGCCAGACCATTCATAGTGAATACAGTGAATCAACCCACCCCCGAGACGGTGCGGGTTAAGGAACAATTACTTTTCTTCTCGAAGCATTAGTGAGCATTTACGAGGAAAAGTGGACTCATCATCTTAATCATGTCCATACACATCCAATTATATCATTTTCCCAATAATTAACAAATGGCCTTAGAGATATTAATACCGAATCCAACAGGACATAAGTATCCTTATACTTCCTGTGCCTCCTCCCTTCGCCGTGGGCGCTGACAGGTACGACCTGAAGCAGGGTTGCGACGTTTTTTGATGAGGGAGGCGGCGACTATGCGGTTATCTACGACCTGAACAGATCGAGGCCATGGGAAATTCTGAGCTGCCGTGAAGTTGTTTGCCGGTGCCACCGCCTGTGCCACAGAGCTGGGTTGTCGGACGCGCTCTCGTCCTATGACCACTCTCGAAACATCGGAAACACCTTTCACTATCGGCCACCAACCGAACTCTATCTTCAGGCGATATTTGCATAAGCACCTGACATTGAGTCACATTGTGATTGTTGTCGCAGGATTCGTACTGCTTCTGTGGACTACGGTTCGCGTGAGGTGGCGCGGGGAGGGGGCTGCACGCTCTCGATTCTACCTCCCTCGGCCGTAATTTCTTGCTGGACCGATGAAATGTTTCATCGCCGTGATATTCTGTCGCAGAGCAATTCAGAGCCAGTCGTACGTGGACTTTCAGCCCGTTGCCCAAGTCTGGCAGGATGGACTGTTTTAGGTCCAACTCCACAACTCCTTCCCACATTCTTGTCGCAGTTAGATTAGGAGTTTGTTAGCTGCCGTTCTTAAATTCTCGTAGCTGCATAGGTCGTCGAGGTATCCTAGTGACTAGCACTGTACGTGCGCAGTGTAATGATACCTGGTATTTCTCTATAGCATGCGTATCCAGATACCTCACATTCGAAGTTCGATAGACAAAATTTATATTCCTGCTCATGCTACATTGGCAATTGAATGCGGAATACCAGTCAAGAAACTTGTCACGTGAAAATTTTCGCTGAGGCCTTTTTGCCCGCTGCTACACTGATAAAAGTGTGACAAACGTATTTATTATCTGAGAATAGCAGACGTTCTCATTTTCTCTATTCAAATTTGACCACACAAAACAAGCACTCTGTTCGCGATATGCTGAGAACATCATTTTCAGACGAGAATGCCAATGCGTTGAGACTTATAAATGTACTCATGTGAAACCACTTTAAGGCTCAAGAAGGAGAGTATCTTTTGGGCTCAAGTAAAACCCGTCAGACTGAGAATAGCAATTGTTCTCAATTTAAACAGCTATGCTCCATTGAGACCAGTCACAAGTGTCACTATGACTCTTCATGGGTCAAGAATGTCCTCGTGTAAAATCATCTCAAAGTCTCAACAAGCATTTTTTTGTTCTCGCTGAATCCAGCTCACTTGAGAATAGCTATTGGTTTCACAATTCGAAGCAATTACTTAACAAAGACTAGTTTCAGGTTTCATTTGAGCAACACATACCTCAACTGAGAGTGGCTATTGGTACAAATGTCCCTCGCTGTTCTCATATGAAACTTCTTTCAGGTTTAAATACACCTTTTATTTTGGCACCGCAACTACAACAGGACAGATTAACAGTTGTCGCAGTGTCACATGACGTGCTTTTAATGTACAGCTCAAGAGTGCCGCACACTTATCGCCGGCGTCATCTGTCACACATGCCGCTCATCGCTGCCTCAGAGGACGGTATCCTGGCGATGGCCAGCGAAGTCATTGAAGAGTAACTGTGATCACCACAACATTCTGTTTATTTGCCAAATGTATTCCAAAATGTACCATAGAAACAGGCCTGTCTTTGCATCAAATATCATCGCCGTTTGCATATTCGCTACGTCACTCGCAGACAACAATCCTGGACTTGGACATATGCCTGGGCATAATGTTCACCTGCCCAGACATAAAGAAGACACCGGGAGCTCCAAGGACTTACGCCGAAAGCAAGTTCATGTAGAACACAACTTCTTTGCCTGTTGTTTACCGCGCCGCGCTCTGGGCCTCCTTTATCCCCAAACAGATATGTCGGAACAGTCCATGGGGTACGAAGGAGAAACCTGCCATATGTATGTCCTCTGCCACCGCCCAACCGTCTTCAACCGTGACGGGACTGTCGGAGTGTCATTCGGCAGCTGGACACAGTTCAGTGATAATGTGAGAGAAATATGAGACAGTGAAAATCCCAGCTAAGGTGATGGTCGAGGGCACCTTACACTTTAACACGGTGGGATGTAGCTTCACAGTGATTGCACCATGAAAAAACGGTTTGAGAACATGTTCGTTAGGTTGCTCACGAGTTGACAGTTATCGTACTGAATGTTTTGAATGAGTTTGGTTTTTGGCAGTGAGAACCTATATTTTGCTGATTTATGTCATGGACCAAGTAAGTTTCTCAATGTTCATGCGTAGTTCCACCGAGGCATCGTGAGAAATAATGCACGCCTCAAGTTTTATCAAGTTGCGGCTACCATGAGAATAGATGCTCGACTCATCGTCCAATTTCTTCCAACGGCGTCCGGCCGCCATTGCTGTGCAATCTGTCCTGTGTTACCCAGCTATAGCTTCACAGTGTCTACAGTCCGAAGTGTGCAGATAATTATGGAGAACAAGGGTAAGTCGAACTGAATGACATGCTATTCCTTTAGAAATTGTCTACCGCTGCTTACTTACTATGCTTCCTAGCATCATAGATCTGGTCAACTGCAGGGCGGCAATTTCGAAAGCTGAAAATGCCACGCCTTTAGCGGCTGCTAATAGCTTGTGCAACGACAGTTACAATGCAGCCTTTCGATTTTGTGCAATCATGTTGTATTGGACTCAAATGTATTAAACACCGTCTTCGTTTGGGTATAAACGTGTTCAGCAAACAACACGTGTGATTTTCCGTGTGTTCCCCGAACCGAACAGCGATGTTCGGAGTACGGCAAGTGTATCTGCGCCGGTAAAAGCTAGTGAAGTGTGTTTAATTCCGAACACGGGCTTCATAAGCATGTTCAGCCCCAAGTGTTGCACTTGGAAAGGGCGGATCCAGTAATTATCATTGGGGAATGGACGCATTTCCTCGGAGGGGTGCCTTCGTCGGAAAAATTCGCTAAGTGTGCTAGTGGTACACTGAAGTATACTAAAGGGGCACTTTTCCAACACAAAGGGGTTCATTTTTATCCTGCGCCCCTTCCCCAATGATAATTATGGGATCCACCCTTGTCAAGTGCAACCTTGCGAGCTTAAAATGCTTAAGTTCGTGTTGAGAATTCAGCACACTTCACTTGTCTTAACAGGTGCAGATGCAGTGCTGCATTCCGAACACCGCTGTTCTGTTCGGGAAGCACACGGAAAATCGCCAGTGCTGTTTGCCGAACACTTTTACACCCAAATAAAGAAAGTGTTTAGACATAAAGACATAAAGACATAAAAGATCAGTGCAACTATGAGCCACAAGGGCCCTTCTTGGTTGCACTTGGTACACTGAACCAGTTGCCCACCAAATCTGTCGATCAACCCACCCTGGAATACAGAAAAACAAGCCCCCTATTCTTATAATGATTGTCTATGCCGTTTTTAAAGATGTTCAGTGTGTTGCTACTGACAATTGTTCCTGGAAGCTGGTTCCAGTGTTCTACTACCCTGTTGGTGAAGAAAGACTGTCTTAACCTTGTCCTGCTGTGATTAACTTTAATTTTGAATTGATGACCTCTAATTGCATCATTTCTGTTAAATTCAAACATTTCCCTTAGATATCCCTGCTCCTGACCATGAACAAATTTAAAAACCTCGATGAGATCTCCTCTCAGCCTTCTATATCTAAGTGAAAACATATTCAATTTCTTCAATCTTTCCTCATATACCAGGTTGCCTATACCATTAACCATTTGTGTTGCCCTCTTTTGTACTCTCTCTAAAAGCCAACAATCTTTCTCATAACTAGGGGACCAAGCTTGGACACAGTATTCCAAATGTGGCCTGACATATGCACAGTAAAGCTTGTTTAATACATTTGGGCGCAATAAAACATGATTGCACAAAATAACAAGGGTTCGCTGTAGCTGTCGTTGCACAAGTTATTAGTAGCCGCTAAAGGAGTGACATTTTGAGCGTTCGAAATTGCTGCCTTGCTGCCCTGACATAGCACGTCCCGTTTTCCGAACACCTGCCTTTGAACGTCTCCCGCGTCACGTTCAACTCATTAGAAGCAAAAAGGTGGTAGTATTCAAACACGATTCAGCTTTCTCTTCCAAAATACGAAGGTCCAATCGCATAGTTGCACCAATTTCTTGTATGCGTATGCCACGTATGCAGGA
This sequence comes from Ashinkailepas kermadecensis, assembly GCA_034440615.1. Taxonomy (NCBI): domain Eukaryota; kingdom Metazoa; phylum Arthropoda; class Thecostraca; family Neolepadidae; genus Ashinkailepas; species Ashinkailepas kermadecensis. Next base: position 25,681 of record JAOTOM010001546.1, on the reverse strand, counting down.
GAAGGTACAGGGCATGTACGTCTATGGTTAAATGAACATTTGCGTAGTATCTACAATAGAACAGTCAGTACGTCACCAGGTGATCACACGCGATCGTGTCTCCTTCATTGTGGGAACACGAATGACGAATGTACCCGGCTAATGTGCTCGGCAAGCCAAGTATCAGAGGTCTAGCTGCTCGTATGCCAAAAATCAGACAAATCGTTGGGGCCTGTCAAATCACAGCCATTGCTCCCCATGCTGAAGCCTGTGGAAAATAAAGCATTACGTCACAAACAGAATCATATGTATGCAGCTAAAAAAAGTAGGGTGTTGATTAGTTAGCAATGTACAGCTTTGAACTTCACTGACTAAGACAATTCGTTTCGATATACTGATTACCTTGTTCGGTACAAGCTTGGGATTTTGTTGTGGTAATTGTATAATGCGTGTAAAGAAAATATACGACCTTCAATATACCAGGACGTGCTGAGTTGATATCAGATGTAACGATAAAGTTATATTTTATTACTCAACGTTTCGGCCAGGGGCCATCGTCAGGAGTGATGGAAAAAGCTCAAGCTTAAGAAATTTAAAAGGCACGCGGAAAAAACGTGCAAAAAGACATGTGGAATGTAGAAAAGCCTCGTCAGTGGTGCGGACACTCACAGAAACTCAAGACCAGAAACAAACTATGTCAAGAAGGAATCCTCTGAGGAAGCCCGAGCCGATGGTCCATATACATATCGATGCATACACTGACGCACATATATAGACATATATCCAATATACCGCGTAATACATACTATATATAATTTATGTTTATGTCATTTTATGTGATATACCAAGACGTCGTTTGCGTGATTGGTTGCGGCCGTAGATTACGTATATGTAGAGATTCGAGAACCTTCAGATCAGCGTTGTCCCTGGCTGTTGCTAAAATTTATACTTTGAAGTTTGTGTTAGTGTCGCTGTGTTCCATGTTAGAATGTTTGCCGATCATGTGTTCGCCTGAAGGTGTGTATGCTCTCCGAAGTCTGGCATCTCCCAAGTGCTCATTGTACCTATCCCTAATGCTACGTTTGGTTTCACCGACATAAAATGTTCCAAGACAACGATTGCACGTTATTTTGTAAACTACGTTTTTCCGTGTGCATCTACCTTTGAGGCCGTTGATACAGGTGTGGCACGTTCTCCTACCAGCAGGGCATGGCGACATTTCCAGGGCTAAACGGACCAGGTAAGATTTCAGTGTAGCCCCGCTAGTCCAGGCTACCGTAACATGGTTTAGATGAGACGAACGCATGGCTGCGTTTACCTGTCGACATAGTTGGTCATCGACAAAAGGACGTCTCATGTAAACATAGTTGGGATTGCTACCCGGTCGATGCTGATGTTGCCCACCTATCCTACTCATGCTGTGAGGGTGGACAGCACGAGCGGCGGAGTGTACCCGATGTGCTGGGTATCCGTTTTCCAGGAAAAGAGTCGTCATCTTCGCAAGACTCCGCTCGCATGAAATAGTATCGGAGGAGACTTGTGCTGCTCTCCTCATTTGGGATGTTAGAACGGCCTTTTTAGTGGCCATCGGGTGGGCCAAATCATAGTGCAAGATGTTGGGGCTGCCATTGGTTTAAAGTACAGCTCGGTGGTGTAGCTCCCATCAGCCAGAACTACAAACAATGTATCAAGGAAAGGAATCGAACTGATATGACCAGTGTGTTCTAAGGTAAACTTGATGCTGGAATGTTGTTGGTTAATTTCTGCAAAGAAGTCGAGCAGAGAGACCAAGCCATGGGTCCAAACCCCACAATATCGTCTATATATTTAATGTAGAGAGCTGGTTTCAAATCATACCAAGCTAAGAAGATCGACTGAAGGCGGTGCATAAAAGCAATCGCTAAAGGAGGTGCAGATCGGTTATCCAGCCACTCCTTTTGTCTGCTTGTACATGGAGTTACCGGAACGTATGAGGTTATTGCTGAAAATATGTGTTAGTAATTTCACAGTCCTGTACATCAATCCCGAAAATACAAATATCATCCAGATTGTCCTCGATTAGACGAATCACAGCATCTATTCCCTCCTTTATCGGAATGCTGCCATATACATTTTTCACTTCCATGGTGAAAACAATACTGCCTTCCGGAAGATTGGTAGGAAACGTTTCTTTCACCCTTTGCAGGTACGACTCCGAGTTTGTCAGATGGGCGGGAACCAACGCTAGTATCTGGACGAGAATCTTACTCAAGAACCAAGATAACTTGTCTAGGGGGTCACCACTCGCCGACACTATAGGGCGCAGTGGAACCTCTAGTTTGTGGTTTTTGGGGAGCCCGTGTAATTCCGCTGTGCGGTGGAATGAGAAAGGAGAGATAACACTGTGTCTTTATGTAGCTTTCCTGATAAAGTTAAAGATGAACCTTTATCGTTACATCTGATATCAACTCAGCACCTTCTGGTATATTGAAGATCGTATATTTGCTTTACATGCAACGTCTAAAACCCAGGGGCATCTAAGAGCCATTCTTCGTTGTATTAAGTAATTCTATGATTAGCTTTGGAAGCTAAACTACTGCATGCACGAATCTTTGGAGCCTACCATTGTATTCAGCCCGTTAAGATGCATGATATATTTTGAGCGTTTTTGAATGGGCCGCTTGTGAGGGCTGAGCGTGGGCTGAACGTGGGCTGAGGGTGGGCTGAACGTGGGCTGAACGTGGGCTGTCTTGACAGACATGTAGCAACTTCGGCCTTTGGCTGGTGGTCGATAGCGAAGAAAAGGGACTGGTTTCAAACAAGCTGTACTGGGTCTGCGAGATCTATGCTCTTGGTGCAGTGAAACTGAAATGCGGTTTGCCTTTTCCGTGTTCTCGAATGCACTTGGGGATAAATTTATCTTCCCCTTCGTTGCTGCACCTTTTCTTGTTTTGTCATTCGTTCCTGGAATTATAGATACTCATTTCCTCCAGGTCCTCCTTCAGTTCCACGTCTCCCCACTTCATGTTGCGAAGCGCTTTTTGAATTGTTTCATTATTGAAGTGTAGGATCGTCAAGTCGTATCAGTTGATTGCTCTGCCTCAGCAATGCTGAAGGAGGAAGACAAGTCAAAATGTAGGCCTTCTTATGAATACTGCAAAGAAGCATAGACAAGATGCAATTGAGCATAGCCTTACAGGTAATCCGATAGAATATAGAAGCCGATATTCAACAGACCTTTGGATTCATGTAAAGGAAAAATCATCCCAGCCCTCGCCTCTGAGGAATTGTCCAAAAACCTTGGCTGTTAAGAACTGTAACGAAGTTTCTATAAATGTACTGCTTTGGCCGCCTCATTCATATGGCTGTGTAAGCCGGCATTACGCAACCCCGTAAGGCAGTCGGCCTACCGCCCCGCTGTAACGCGAACCGTAACGGTCCTTCCGTCGGCCGACGCCGTCGCCGCCGCGATACTGCTGACGTGATCACTCTTGAGACAATGCCGGGCCGATGGCCCGTGGTCTGCTGCGGAAGCAGTTGGCCGGCCGCCACGTCCCCGCCGAACTACTCCCGACGGAACAGACGTCTCTGGACCGTCGAGCGGTGCGGGTCTGTGGCGCAGTCGGTCGCGTGTGCAAATTAATAACTGGATTTAGGCATTAAAATTCAGAACTAAGAATTATTGCTGTCGGCTTTCCCCTTGGAACATTGTACGTACGTCTTTTCTGAAGTATGAGTGTTACCGTTTAATTGCTCAACTGGCTGCACAATACATTAGCGTGCAGAGACCATTGAACCTTTGAAACCGGATATCGCAACGCGCGGTTCTACTAGACCATCACATCGCCTATATTGAGCCAAAATATTTTTAACAGAGCCCCAGACCTGGTGCCTCATCGGCACTGGATCACACGTTAAAAACAATTTCGGTTTTTCAACCTTTCTTTCCCAGGCCCAGGGCAAGAATATATATTGACAGCTACCACGTCCTCGATTGTGCCGAATCGGTCGTTCAGTGTTTTCAGGGCCGTGGGGTACACTATTCCGTCAAACAACATACCTACAATTAAATTGTCGGTGAGACAGATTGGCTAACAAAAATAGTATGATGATGAACGGTAAGTTACATATGAACTGAGCGAAAATCAATACTATTATTTTGTTTATCCCTGATGAATTTCAATTTCCATGATGAAGACAATAAAGTCGAAACGTCTGGAATTGTCGTTTCATTTTTTATAATGGTACTAATTTTCGCTCAATTTATATGTATCTTACGATTCATCATCGTAGTATTTTTACCATACCTTCGTTTAGCTGCTAGGATGAGCTAGTAATGTCTGATTGAAAATGTGACGTATTATCGGTGTCTGACAATCCCAGTTGGTGGTGAATGAGGGCCTTGACCACCCGCTGATCCAGCTGTCGGGCCCGAGCTGCGTGTGATCAAGAATTCATTGAACCTAGCGAACCTAGCCGAGTCCCATTAATTCGTCTATTCGCATTAATCGTAGTAAAGTAACCGTGTTCGTATCGTAAAATTAATTCATATATATATATATATATATATGCTTCACTTCTTGGACAGTGAAACCGTTTCAAGATGAAACTGGATTGAGGGCGAGCAATGATTTCTGCAAAACATACAACTGCTAAATTCTGGCAAAGTTGATTGGTTAATTAGATGTAAACATGTGGAAGGCATACTCGGAGGCACAAAGACTCCTCCAATATTCAACAGCGAAATGTCAGCCAGCCATAACCGCTTCCGACCAGCGCCACTGAGGTAGGTACATAACTACATTTCATAAATGCATGTTGCAGAATGTTTGTCGAAGTCAAATTCGTATCTCTCTTTCGGAATGCATTGGGCAGCCATGTATCCTGGGATATGTGCTCGGTGAGGATCCCAGACATTCAGCCGGCACCTGCCGGCGCTGACGTCGCCTTTTAACGCCTCGATTCTCAGCCGTGGCCGGGACCGTCGTGCCAAGCTAGTTTCCGCTCTGACGACTGTGACGACGGCCGGCCGTCGGATGCTGTGTCATTGCGCCAAGGCACAGTCGGAAGTGATTGCGCCGTGTCACCATTGTGGCACTGATGCCAGTGCGGCCAGGTGGTGCGCGACTGACCTTGGCCAGGCAGTCGTCACAGGGGAGCCGAGGTGGTAGGTCGGGTCGGGTCAGCCGGAGAGGCGATACGGAGATGTGTTGTCGAGGCTGGTGAGTTGTAGCCCTGGGATAAAGTGTGGACGTTGGAACGGATGGTGTCAGAAACTTGTGAAACTATTCAAAAAATTGTCGCCGAATTGCTTTTGATCATCCCGGTGAATACAAGGGCATTAATGGCTGGTGGGTTGGATAAGTTGTAGACGTTGAGAGCCAATAATGGTACAAGTATAGGTGTTGTTTTATGAACATTATTTTGGGCAAAATGCTACAGGATTGATGTAAGCATATGATGTGGCTGTTTCAGACGCGCAGCAAAGGAGGGGGTGGGGGTGGGGGCGCGGAATCAGCCTACTTCTGGTTTTTTTATTTTAAGAAAACATCTCATTAGCGAGCGGCGATATTGCAATGCAATCTCGTGACTTTGTAAAATGTCGTTAAGCGCATCCTATGCAACACAAATTCGAAATCCGTTAGTAAATATAGGTGTTGCAGGTATGCCAAATCCACCGACCCGGGCGGCGGCCGGCGATCGTTCACGGTCACAAAGGCTTTGCCGGTGAGGTGGAGCGGCGGTGCGCTGAGGCAGCAGATCACGACCTCGTTTGACCCTAAAAGCCAAGGGCCTTGAAATTTGTAGTTCATTACATCTGTAATCTATCCTCCATATTGTGTGCTTATAGCTTCAGGTGCTTATAGCTTAAATATAATATATCCTCAAAATACAAGCATGTCAGTGTAAACTCGTAAGGTGAACGCTGCCTGCAAAACGTCTGTGGATGAATTTGTGCTAAGTGTGGCTATATCTGGCAATTTAAATCAAACCAACCCCTTTCTGCTTTTTGACCTTCACATTCTAGTGACTTATCATGCAAATATGAAGGTGTAATGGCTGTTGCAAAATTCCCTGATGAAGAAAATAATGCAACGCATCTGCCTTTAATAATTTGAGGGCACATAACACACAACTGAGAAGTATTTAAGAACGCACAGTCATTTTCCATCTGCCGCGGTCTCCCACCAACACCCAGACTATAACACCAAGACGTACAAATGCATGTGTGTGACCTCGGCCCGCCCCCCCCCGGGGTTGACGGAGTCCTGGAGGCTGAGGTCCCGCGTCGCACGGTGCTAGTTGTGACGGGGGACCAACACGCCTCTTTGGTCCCGATATCCCGGAGGGGTGGGCGGGCCCGTAGGGCCCCACACGGGCCAAGTGGCTGGTCGCCTCGGGCCGGGGACCTAGGTTTATTCCCAGTGCTCGCCGGCCCGCCCGGCCGAGGTCAGGCGGTGGGCGCCTCTGTTAGTACGGTCCGGGTGGTGAGTCTCTCTCTCCCGACCGTGCGCAGGCGCCGTCCGCCCCGTATAACTCCTCGGGCGCGTGGCGTCCTCCCATCCGCGTGACACAGGCGTCCCCCCTGTAGGGCCCCGGTGTGGTGGGGCGCCACGAGGAGATGAAATCAATCACACTTCATGGACTCTTCCAATGCATAAACCCACATTGGGCCTCTAAAAAAGAACCAGAACATCGGCTTCCCTGGCGGAAGCCGTAGCATTGACCCGACTCCAGCAGAAGCGTACCGCACTGCATGCCCCCTCCCCGTGCCGTGCTGTCTACCACTGCTTCGCATAGCGGGAGTGTAACTAGAGGTAACTGTTCGGAATCCTGGTTGACTTGGCCACGAATGCTCATAATGAAATCGAGTGATCCTGAAAGCAGTCTTTCTGCTCTTTCGCCCTTTCCGCGGATGCGTGGGTGCGATAAATTTGGAGAAACCTCCAGATGTTTCAGATAATTTCAGCCACTTGAGACAAGGAGATCTTGGATCCATTCTGCGGAGCAATTATTAGGTCACATTTAGAGTGCATAATGCTTGCATAGCAATCGCTAACTAATAATTATCCGATATATGAATGCCCATGGACTTCGCTTATGACGTCATTATGATGTCACTATGCATGACCGGACGTCGATCTTTTAAAACGAGGTACACTAGATACTCATGTAGGTGTGTGCACAATTTGAGCTGTCTACCTCAATAGGTTCCCGAGATATTTCGCGGAAGCAAAATGAGGGGAGGGGAATGTTCCCTTCACTCTGGTAGGCATTACCTCTGAAATTCCTGGATTAAGCAATCTTTAAGACAATAGAGCTTCTTCATATGTTCGAAATGTGAAGCTCTTTCGATTAAGACCAAAATCGCCCCTGCAACTAGCATACTTTGTCCGCAATGATTTATGACCAGTTTTTCCCTCCAGTTATCACAGTGTGCATGGGTACGACACCTGCCTTAACAATGGTACGACACCTGCCTTAACAGGACCTGAAATGTCGCATCGGAACCACCCAAAAAGTGAAGCCGGGCAACTAACGAAGAACAGTCCGGCTATGGAAAATCCCGTCGTCCTAACAATCGCTCCAAAAGCCCCCAAAACGTGTTGGACCACCAAAAACGTGTTTCCTCCCCCACCCACCCGAAACAAAACCTGCTGAAGTCACTAAAACTCACTATAGGTATACCAACAAGTGACCACGCGGCCAAAAAATCGCACTTAAACCCAAAATGTTCACGCCGCTGCCCTTCAAAATCCTCCGGAGCCCATCAAGTCATAGCTGGATTCTCAAAAGTAAATTTATAACAGGAATGTCACTCTTCGGCCACAAAAGATTGCGTCGAGGACCCCTCACTCTCCCCCCTCTTCCAAAAAAAACGGGTCGGGCCCTGTAATAGAATCGTTTTGAGGTACCGAAAAAACGCACCGACAGTCTGAAGAAGAGTACCTGGGCCCAAAAACATCGCGCAGGGGGCTTACGAAGAATAGAACTCGACCCAAAAAAATCACAAGGGTATTCAATCGAATCGACCCGAGCACAGGAAAATTTAGAACGGTCCCAGAAAAAAAATTATCCGTAGTTTCTTTCTAGTCTGGAGGGTGCCAAAGTAAGGCAGTCAAAATTATTCAATAGGACAAGCAATCTAATATCCTGAGGTCAAGAAAGATAACTATAGTCAGAAGCAGGGTACCGCATAAAAGTCTAAGTATTTCACTTAGCCGAATGATTCCAACGTCTAGTTGGCCGCTGTCCATCAAGGATGCAGCACATCGAATTACGTGACCTTCAATGTCACAGTTCAACCTCGGGTCACCAAGGTTGGCTTTGCTCATTCACTATATCAATTTACGGGGTACCGAATAAAGTCATGGTGACACATTGGATATACCTGATTTTGCAGGTAATAGTCTACATAGCACATAAATAAAGCACATGGAAGAAAATTGCCCGTCATGGTAATCGATTCATCCCCGTTCGCAAAAGAATGCCCAAAATAAAGTAATTATGCCACATTCGTGGGTATCTGATAATGTCCGCAATATTCTACTTGGCACCATTAATTAACACACGGACATTGGCAATGGCTCATGGATGCAGCACATTCAAGTGTCAGATGTACGATCTCAAAGTTTGACCCATGTTCACAATATACCGGTTTAACCTTGCGCTATTGTCAACTAAGGAGTATCGAATAAAGTATTCCTAAACACATTCATCGGATGGTCATTTGGGCCGAATAATCTCCCATCGGGCAAGAAAGCAGCACATCCAAACATATCACCTTCAAGGTCAACGTTTCACCCCTGGTCAAGATAAACACATTTATCCGATGGATATTAGCGTCAATTAATCTCGCACCGAGCAAGAAAGCAGCTCATCTGAGCATTTGACCTGCAAGGTAAGCGTTTCACCTAAGGTCAGGATTGATGAAATTCAGGAAATTATATTGAACCACTGGGGTATCATATGTTGGCCAAACGAAATACTAAATGTAGACTATCTTGGCACTGATAAATGTACAACATATACACGAAATACCACACTGCGTGACCTGACCTCTATCGGTGACACGTTTCGTCAGGTAGCACTAGCGTGCAATTCAGCAACGCATTCACCGCACCAATATCCTCTGATTCGTCCGAAAATTTGACACAATCCTAGCAGCCGTACTTGCACCACGACACGATTTTTTTTCGCTACGACGAACCCTGTGTGGTGTTAAGCAATGACAAAGCAAGGTGCCCGTTTTGCTCAGTCATTCACACCCCACTATGCCACAAGAGACAATTTCGGTTCCGTCATGAGCAAGACACCAGAAAATGCACTTTGTGATATGCGAGACAAATTGACGAGCTTCCAATGCAATATCAGTCTGAAAGCAATACGCGACCTATAAGCCACCAATCACCTGCAGCCATGGATTAACATCAGACCCTGACAAATAATACAAGTGAGTGCTATGCTCACTTCATGCCCGATCGGGCTTCTTGTTACAATATAAAAGGGCAATACATGGGATAACTATATGTAACAAGAGTGACACCCGGTCGTATTCAATGAGTAAATACGAAATCCCATTTACACTGTAACCCCGTTTTACCTCCCTTTCTCTAAGTTCTGCATCAGATGAGCTAAGCTGGTGGGTGATTATAGGAGTTAATTTGATGTTCTTCATTCATTCACATGCATTTATTTGTTTTGGATGCTATCCACGAAATTGATTGAGATATGCTTCATCCAAAATATCATCCATAATATTTCCCAAAGATGACATCTCCCCACAGTGCGGTCAGCCATTGCTACTCTGCTGGCTAGTGACTCACGCTCCCTCAGGTTAGCACAGCTTCTCTGATGGGGGTTTTGAAACACCGGCCTTTCTAGGGGCTATTCATAGTCCCCATCCATCCCTTCTCCCATTCTGCATCACCATCCCTGTTTTGGTCCAGTAGCATGCATGTTGACTGACGTTTACTTGCGTCTCTGTTTGAACAGCGAATAAAACGGCGATGTATGATGTAACGAAGTCCTGTCTACCGGCACCCTTTAACCCTCGCACGGCTGGGGGGGTAGATACCTACCCCCCCTAAAGTTTTCCCGCTATAGCGGGAAAATGGCGCGCGGCAGCGCGCTGAAATTTGGCATACCTTACCATTAGCTATTTTTACATGATCTAAAAAAAATTATGGTCGGGTCATCAAAGGTCACCGAGTTATCGCGGGTCAAGTGAGGTCACCTCCAAAAATATTTAAGCAGTCGCCACGCCTTCAATAATAAAGATATTACAATGACACTTTCAGGGTTTACTTATCTTGACTGAGCGCCAAAACGTACAATTTCAGAATTTTCGAATTTTGATTTTTTGACGTCATTTTTTGCACTTTGTAGTTTTATCTAAACTAACATCAACATTGCAGACAAACTATGTACTTTTGTATAATGCTAAGTTGACTTAGAACGTCATATTTTTGGTTCGTATACCTATTTCAAAAATTCAAAATGCAAAATTCCAAAATTTAAAAAATCCAAAATTTTGAAAATCCAAAATTTTGAAAATTTTAATTTAGAGTTTTGGGCTAATTGTAATGGTAAAATAGCTAATTTTAAGGTATGCCAAATTTCAGCGTCCTGCCGCGCGCCGTTTTCCCGCTGTCGCGGGAAAACTTTGGTGGGGTAGGTATCTATCCCCCCTCAGCTGTGCGAGGGTTAAGTTCAAATCCTAGCGTAAACACTACCGAAGTACTTTCGACTGGAATTTGTTCGGGCTATCCGATGCAATTTTCAGATTCGTTCTATCTTGCTTGGTTCGTGAGATACCTGGGGGGGAGGTATGTATCTACCCCCCCCAGCCTGGCGAAGGTGGCTCAGACCCCCAGCCGTGCGAGGGTTAATGTGTAGACAGACTCCTTGGCAAGTGATAAAGTCTAGTTCGGACCTCACGTTGCGATAACATCCGGTTGTATGCTGAATAGCTGTTTTATATATCCAACAGCCTCTGATCCAAGTGCTTCTCTTGACAGTCAGCGCAAATCGAGCACTTTTATTGTGCAGTTGATTAACAGTTATACGGTGAAAATAATTAATAGTTTCAATCATGCGACAGAAAGGACAAAATTAATACAGTCGCCCCTTCAAACAATGGACAACCAAACCTGACCAACAACAGTCCACTGGGCCACCATACATATCAGCGTCTCACCATACATGTTGTCAGACAACAGTTCACTGGGCCACCATACATCTCAGCGTCTCAAAATACATCTTGTCAGACAACAGTTCATTGGGCCACCATACATCTTAACATTCACATCTTGTCTGACGTTCACATCATCTCAGCATTCTCAGTCGTCCATCTCCCATCTACAAGTTGAAATATTCATTGAGGCAGCAGAGTTATCATACAATCCAGCTTCCATGAATAGTTTCACACGATCACCGACATATTCAAGTTAGCCGACATTCTAGCATCCACGTTGACAGGCCATCTCACATGCAACAATGACTGGAGCTGGTCCAACTGCGCGACCACTCTCACATCTCGTCAAAGGCAACATCGTCCTAGCCTTAACAGTCCCAAGTCTTCGTCATGAGCCAGCCCACCACTCAGCCCGCCCGCACCAGATACATTCCGTCTTTATTGCTTATTGCATGCAACGAGTAAATAGATGGTCCCGCCAACAATGCCATTACCTTTTGTACGCTGCATTATGTCGCGTTGGACGATCAATGCGGCTCCTGTCGTCGCACGAAGTGGTGCTTGGTTCTAAACCTGGCCCGCGGCTGCTCCTGCGTCTGGGGACCAGTCGCTGATCCTAGCGAGCCTGCACAAGCTCTTATACACCGGTATGATCTGGTTAGGGCCGGTGATGGCCTTCTCTGAAGTCTGTCACATGACCGGGATGGTGCTTCACATTCGTCACACCAATTGCGCCCCAGGGCAAGATAAATGAGGTGTTTGAAAATGCTTCATTTCTTATGGAAATGCTTGCGAATTTGTTTCTTTAGTCGTTGTAATGGATTTTACATGCTAAATCACCGAAAACCAAACCATGAATTGTCCCGCAAACGTTTTATTGCTCCACTGTAATACCTATGTGTCTTTAGTCATCTTACTACAGCGAAGGAGTTGGGGGATTCCAACTCCTCTCAGGTTCTACCCACCTCTTTCAGGACAGCACTCAGAAAAGAACTACCTCAAAAAGTGTTGAAAAGTACCAAAGTGAGCCCATTTTCTATGGCCATATGAACCATTGAACTGTTGTAAACTGAGCGCAAACAATGGTTCACATGAACAGCTGATCGTTCATGCTGCACTGAAAAGCAATGCAGCGGTAACTACATCAGTTCAATTGAACTCTTCTTATGGAAGAAATCTGCTCATCTTACCCCATGTAATCGGTTCTGTGGACAGCAAAGAATCGCTCATTTGAACCCAAATAAAAAGTACCAAAATGAGCCCTTTTTGAGGGGTACTTTCAACGGTCACACGTGAACGCAATTGGTTCACGCTTTTGCGGGGTAGAAGTGTTTCGTGCTAGTTCAACCGGGCCAGGTGTTTGCAAGAACATCGTGTGTAAAGGAGCCGTTCTACACTTATCTATCCGAAGAAGGACGCAGTATCACATGGAGAACGCTCACGAAGTTTATACGCACATCGCTTAACCCGCCCCGTTTCGGAGGGTGTCTTTTTACGCCTCCGCCCCTGAGGTTGTCTCCCGGACAGTGGAAAAAAACGGCGGCGCGGTAGCGCGCCGAAATTTCGCATACCTTTTCCCACATCAATTTGGCATGTTGTATGAACATTTTTGGGTCAGGTCAATCTACGGTCAACGAGGTCAAGTGAGGTCACCTCCAAAAAAGTTCAACCAGTCGTCACGATTTAACGGATGAAGATATTTATTCGAATATAATTTTCAGGTTTTGCTTATCTTTAGGTATGCAACGAAACACAACAGCGATTTTTTTTTCGTTTTCGATGACGTATTAGTTTTGTATATTTGCCCATTAGGGCTAAAATCGAAGATTCTGGCTAAAGTAAGCATGTTTAGGCGAGCAAGTTGACTTCAAGCAACGTTTTGCGGTCCGGTCTGCCCATTAGAAGAAGAAAAAGTAAAGAAATTGAAAACTTCAATATTTTGAAAATTTCACAAACCTAAAATGTTTTTTTTGGTGGACAAACGTTTTAGGGCCATAATCGATTTCGCCTTCCCTTTCTGATTCCAACTAAATTTTGTATTTCAAATCTCCCCCATAATGAACTCTCCAGACCCAAAAACATGATGTCAGTCGTGATCACATAGATCCCCATAGTGACATCACTTCGTGGGGGATGCAATTTGGAGGTGGTTTCGGACCCTACCCGTCGAGCGCTTTCCGAAGACACCTCTTTCGCTTCCGTGCGACGCTTATTTTGAAGACTAGAGAGGGGGCCTCCATCGACCCACCCCCCGAGACGGGGTTTGAGGTTCTGACCGGAAAGACGTCTAACCGCTTAAACGTCTAGATCAGAACATCTAATGCTCAAAACCAGCTGGATCCGAAGACCAAACACATGACGTACGTTAAGATCTATATTACACATACCAAGGGTAGCATTGGCCACACTCCTACGACATCAAGCACCTCCTATGTCATAGCGAATGCGAAAATGCAACCGAACGAAGACGTGCCAGCTCTGGACATGTGGCGAGGGACGTTCCCTACACCAAGCGGCGTCAAAGCGGTAGGGCTTTGGCAGGCAGCTTTGATCCATCATCGATGCCCAACACACATTTCTGGATAAACATGTCAAAACCACCTCAGTTGCGCCCTAACATTACGTTAAACACATTGTGAGTCATGACATATCCAAGGATAGCCATGGCCTGGTCTTCACGGTGAAAAACCATCTCCCCGTCCACCACGACTGCAAATTTAGCACCCTGACAAAGTACGTGAGGTGCTAGTGAGGTGGTGACTTCCACCTATCCATGTTTGCAGACAACGCCTTCGATTGCCAGTAAGTGTTTAGTGTGTTCAGCTCGTCACCTGGGAATTACATTGTCGACCGGTGAGCAATGCAGACCATCAGGAGATGATCCACGGGTAAGTAAGAGTAACGGGTGGAGGGTGGGGTGGAGGTGGTGGCGGAGGTCATAGTCAAGTGGAGGTCATGTCTGTCTATACAGATAGACATACAGGGATGACAGATAATAAAATACAATATTTTGCAGCACATATACTTGGCATTCGCCCTTGGTGAAACGCATGTCACCATGTCTGTATAAAAACATGTCGAAGGCAGTTGATCAAGTACAGTCCACTCTACCGAGAAGTGCATATACGCAACCACAAGTACAGCTATTATTTTTTTATGTCAGAGCATCCAAGACAACCAAAGTAACAAAATATGTACAAGGCAATAACACAAACCCACATTTTCTCGCCTCCTTCAATGGCTCCGCTATTGTTCGTCACGTAAGTACCAATGTGAATTTGGCACCTGAAACATACTCTACAACATTGCCAATGTCATAGAGTATGTTTCAGGTGCCAATTTCTGCCGGGCAGAAACCTTTTCAGTCTCCGGGGGAGGAGCCCGAGAGCAGGGGAGATGGTGACGGCACATGTTGGGCCGACTGGGGCTGAATGACGTCCGTGAAAATGGCAGGGCTAATAAACATGGTAGCAATGTGCCAACCGTGGTAATAGGAGTGCAAATCATAATTTCACCTGCTTCTGAACACGTGACCCAACTTGGACGCTGCGGTGCCAAAACAAAATAAATAAGACAGGCACTCCCAAGCGTAGACAACATACCGCCATGCATTCACCACGGAAAATAATGCACAGCGTCATATAGCTTTAAACACCGGTCATTCAAAAACTAATAATACACGGACAATCGTCGCAATGGCACGGTTACAAATGCGGTGGTAAATAGAGCTGCAATATTTATATGGTTGATTGAACATCCCACAGAACAACCGAATGGTCGGCGCCGTTTAAACACCCATGAGCTGCTAACATGATGCAACAGCAAAGCGACATAAGCTGTGTCAGTTATATTTATTTTGCAACAGATATACAAGAAAAAAGGTGGTAGCGCATCATCATCAGAATGCACCGTCACCTTCTTCACGGCACGTTGCCTCCCTAAGCCTGCCCAGGCACGCCTCCAGCTTACGAATCGCTTTCGTGAGCCATCCGCTTTTCCCAGCCTACTGCCTACCTCTTCCCAGGACTAGAACGGCGAAATTCTAGTCATATGACAATTGAGAACCGTCCAGATGGCTTCCTAAGGAACAGTTCTGGTCAGCGAACGTCTCCTCATTTCTACAGTCATTCAAGCAGCTGTTCGAATCGCCTTTTATGCTCTGCTCGTTCCCAGCTGGGCTGCTTAGCTGCGAAATAACAGCAACGTCGGATGAGATAGATGGCTGCGGCCTCTATTAAATTAGCTTAACATCAAAACAAAGTCTCAGATTAAGAGACTAGAACGTGCGACTGATTGTTTAAATCAGCGTTTTACTGCGCCATGACGGGCGCAGGACAAACGGGGACAACAAGCCGGCAAAACAGTGGCCACGTCTGTCTCTCTCGAAACTGCAACTTCAACGTGTCAGGATGGAAGCGTAGGTACTATCTCAGAGGGGGATCCAGCAACACCAGCTATTTTGAAGTCGCTTTCCCATGCAACGCCGATAGGGAAATGTTGAACTCACTGGAAGTTGGGGAAGGGAGGAGCCGCACTACTGTTCCCTGGCCCTACGACCAGGGGATGAGGGGCTACTTTGTAATAGGTTTCGAACAGGGGTAGATTTTCCTATACTTGGTGGGACCTTGACCGCACCATCCTTGTCTTGGCCCCACCAACTTCTTGCTCTCTGAACATGGAACCCTATGGAGTGGGCACCACCCACCAAATTGGCATCACTCATTTCCTCCATGTGATGTGTCGCACCAATAAATTTTAACTTCTCCACTCATGATCGCGAACCTTAACCCGCGGGTCACTGTGTGGGCTTTTTGCCGACTTGTTTTATCTTCCATAACAGCCAAACCAATTGAGACAGCAACTTGAGACTTTCAGTAGGCACCTGTAAATGAACACAGGGTACGTTATGTAAAAATGACCTTCAGGTCATTTTAAGACATGTCTAATGACGTCATAAAGTAGTGTGTGGGCGTTTTTTTTAACGTCTCAAACGGTTGCTTGTTATGAAACGCAATCGGACCAATGCATATATCAATATAGGTGCAGTTGGTGTACCAGAGGTCATTTTGTTACCATATGACCTGAACTAGGTCATTCTGGGCCACTTCGAACTTATTAATTTAACTCAAATATAATGACCGCTCAGGAATGGAAAAGATTGTCAAGTCGTTATAAACTCGACATATATGTTACTAAAGACATCCTTACCTGCGTCGTCATCATAGGTCAAGCACACGTGTATCTGTTTTGAGGTGCACTGCCAGGTCATGTTATAATTACATCACAAACTCGATCGCAGGTGCCACTTTGCCCACCTCAAACGGTTGATTGTTGTCATCCGACACAAACCAACACTGGCAGATCAATCCAGCTGTAATTATTCTGAAGAGGTCGTTTACCGCGTGACCTCAAGGAGCTCATTGTCTATCGCATACTGGATACAACAGAACACGAGAGTGGGTATTTTGTGGCAAATACAAAAGTGTTGGTCCGTTTTTCGAGCTCCTCGTAGAATAGTAGCCTGCAAACACGTAACGCATTGTGCACTGGACCAAAACAGCAACACTGGACCCAAGCGGCAACACTGGACCAAAACAGCAACACTGGACCCAAGCGGCAACACTGGACCAAAACAGCAACACTTGACCCAAACGGCAACACTGGACCCAAACGGCAACACTGGACCAAAACAGCAACACTGGACCCAAACGGCAACACTCGGCTCAAACGGCAACACTGGACCCAAACGGCAACACTGGACCAAAACAGCAACACTGGACCCAAACGGCAACACTGGACCCAAACGGCAACACTGGACCAAAACAGCAACACTGGACCAAAACGGCAACACTGGACCAAACGGCAATTTGGTGTGTTCTCCCCAGATAACCTCATTTTACCCGAGGACATCCAGTTCAGATTGGATAATTGTTGGTATCTACTGCATACATCGACCAACACCTAAAATTTACGTTACTCTTGTTTACAATACAAATGTGCACTCTGGAGTCAATCAAATATTTCCACTTGATATGATCGGTGACCTCATAGGCGGCATGGCAGTTTATATCGATATGCAATATTCCGTAGCATATACGAATATTTGTGTCAGTTATCAAGATCCTTGCGAAAATGTGCCCTATGAAATAAATTGCATTGTATGCTCAATCAAAACGTCAATTTTACCTCCCCTCCAGTGACCTTACTTGACCTGAAGCCATGTCCTTGGGTCAAGTATATTTCTGCAAAAATGTGAACATTTTTGCATATACGAATATTGCCCAGGGGAATCTTAGGTTCGTACTGTACGTATTCAACCACAACTGATATTTTATATTACCCTGATGACCTGGTTTGCGTTAAAAATGTGGACTCTCGAAAACAGTGAAATCTTTTCACTTGGCATGACCTGTGACCTCACCAGTGACCAGTGAACAACAAATATTTTATCTCCATTAAAGTTATGGGGCCATCGAATGCCTTTTAAATCGGGGTAATCCGTTTATTAGTTACGAAGATACAGTGACTCGTGTGATTGTAAATATTTCAGTGACTGCCGGGTTAATTATTTTTTCCACCTTAAAATTAAGTCCGATAATTTAACAGACTTCGGCGCAATTCGCTGCACCATTCTGTAGGGGGCAGGCTGGACATTTTTCCACATCCGGTTATTGGCTTTACGACGCGTCGACTCCTGGGTCATGAGCGTCGCCAGCCTCTCACGCCGATTGTAGGGGGCAGGCTGGACATTTTCCCACATCCGGTTATTGCCTTTACGACGCGTCGACTCCTGGGTCATGAGCGTCGCCAACCTCTCACGCCGATTGTAGGGGGCAGGCTGGACATTTTCCCACATCCGGTTATTGGCTTTACGACGCGTCGACTCCTGGGTCATGAGCGTCGCCAACCTCTCACGCCGATTGGTCACGGGCGAACAGTAGCGACCGGCGGGTCTCGAACCCACAACCTTTCGATTGGTCACGGGCGAACAGTAGCGACCGGCGGGTTTCGAACCCACAACCTTTCGATTGGTCACGGGCGAACAGTAGCGACCGGCGGGTCTCGAACCCACAACCTTTCGATTGAGAGACGGGCACCTATCCGTAGATTACTTGCCGACTTACTTCTGTGATATGATCGATGCGCCTTAAAGCTCAAATAATTAACTCCTGTGTTGTCTTCACATGGTGCATCATGGCCATGGAACTAGGCGATAACTGGACTGCCGACTCGCAGTTGACAATGCAGATCGCCTAGAGTACGGTAAGGTTCCGCTCGCGCTCCAGCCACAGACCCCGAGATTACTCGTTGACGTTACACTAATACGAATTATGGAACTCCAAGATTGTACTATTAGGCTAATATGGTGGGGGGGGGGGTCCAAGCATACTGAAAAGAGGTGCTGGCGCTGGATCTGACACATTCATACATCGCCGGGCCCGAGAAATCTGGACAAGATAAGCCGTACACACGTGCTGTTATGCATGCATAGATGGACCCGGAACCAATAATGATAAGATAATACTCAGTGGCGCATACATGGGCGACTGGGAGAACATGCCACCATGGAAACGTGTCGCAACTCAACCGGCAACATGCACCTCTCCGCTCACTTCAAGGGATTATGCAGTCTAAGACGCACCCGAGAGGGAAGGCCACCTGGATGTTCGAAAGCAGCACAGCCGCTCCTCCCCCTGCTCAACGATTTTTCAGCTGAAGGCGCCCCTCCGAAGCACCACGATGTGCATAGGTTGAGGAGATTTTCCCATCTGCGTCTACGCACCAGCGCACAACCGCACTTCAGGCGACGAGAGCCGCGAAACTGACGCAGAACTCATATCTGTATTTATCACCCAGCGCACTGGCATTTCTCACCCTGTACACGATTTGGAATAACATACGGCGGAACAGACGGAGCCGTCTGCCAGGCACAGCATCACTGGGCCACCAGTGAGGCATCTGCCCCACACATGCACGCGCTATACCCACCGCACCACCATCAAGCCACCACACGATGTGGCGTACCGCTCCAAATGGCGAGCACGAGAACGTCAGGCTGGGCGAGCATTCGCGAAATAGAGATGGCGCTGGACATGCTCCATGATGGAAGCGACGCCTTCTAACATGGCTCGGCGAAGGTCATTGCTGTAGACAAATGTACCTGATACCAACAGACTCCTGTCCACAATCAGACCTACCGGTTATCTGCTTTCGTCGCAAAATAGCCCGTAGAATACGTACAAGAAGACTTGAACTGAGCTAACCTTGAATAAAAGCTCAATTTACAGCTGAAAATGGAAAGAAGAGCACTGTGCGGGCAGAACAGTTGTCGGTAATTTTCTGTTATGACATTAGCCGTACGGATATTTCGCACGCATGTCAAACACATCCCCTAGCATTCACGCCCTCCCCTTCCACATGCAACAGCACGAGCTGCCACCGATGGTGCCGGGAAACACCGGCTCGTGTCCAGGCCAACGGTGGGCGGCAGAGCTGCGGCGAGCAGCTGTCCTGTCGCCGTCACACGCAGCACAGGCGGGCAAAACGACCCCAGTGCACGCCCGCGCCCACACCTACCAGCCTGGACGTCACACGACATGGCGTCCGCCCCGTCAGTGGGGACTGGGCCGGCCGTCCGCCCCGTCAGTGGGGACTGGGCCGGCCGTCCGTCCCGTCAGTGGTGACTGGGCCGGCCGTCCGCCCCGTCAGTGGGGACTGGGCCGGCCGTCCGCCCCGTCAGTGGGGACTGGGCCGGCCGTCCGCCCCGTCAGTGGGGACTGGGCCGGCCGTCCGCCCCGTCAGTGGTGACTGGGCCGGCCGTCCGCCCCGTCAGTGGGGACTGGGCCGGCCGTCCGCCCCGTCAGTGGTGACTGGGCCGGCCGTCCGCCCCGTCAGTGGTGACTGGGCCGGCCGTCCGCCCCGTCAGTGGGGACTGGGCCGGCCGTCCGTCCCGTCGGTGGGGACTGGGCCGGCCGTCCGCCCCGTCAGTGGTGACTGGGCCGGCAGTCCGTCCCGTCGGTGGTGACTGGGCCGGCCGTCCGCCCCGTCAGTGGGGACTGGGCCGGCCGTCCGCCCCGTCAGTGGGGACTGGGCCGGCCGTCCGTCCCGTCGGTGGGGACTGGGCCGGCCGTCCGCCCCGTCAGTGGTGACTGGGCCGGCAGTCCGTCCCGTCGGTGGTGACTGGGCCGGCCGTCCGCCCCGTCAGTGGGGACTGGGCCGGCCGTCCGCCCCGTCAGTCGGGGCGAAGTCGGCGTTCATCTATGGCCTCACGAGGTCACCCAGCCTGACCTGACCTGACCCGGGGCCGGTCGGCCAGCCTCAGCCTGAGCTCGCGTCGTTCTCGCGTCGGTATCGACTCGGCTCGGTGCGGCAACACGCAAGTGCCGGCCGCCGCCGGCCGAGGTGCCGGTCAGTCCGCATTGGCGTCGAGACCGGTCTGCCCGCACTGGCCGAGACCGGACTCACGCCGGCCGAGGTGCCGGTCAGCCCACATTGGCGTCGAGACCGGTCTGCCCGCACGGGCCGAGACCGGACTCACGCCGGCCGAGGTGCCGGTCAGTCAGCACTGGCCGACAGACCAGTCTGACGCTGCGGCGCCGACTCAGGCGTCCAGGTCCCTGACATAGAGCAGCTCCGACCTGCCCAGGCCCGCCTCCGCCAGCGTAGGCGGGTCCAGCTCGGCGCTGGGTCGACAGGGCAACACCCGGCGCGGGTAGTTCTGGGTGATCTCAAACCGATCGGGCGCGTCCGGGTGGCAGAACACGAAGTAGTAGAGCACCTGCCGGTCACCGTCCCGTAATACAGCGATGGTCGTAGGCGTTATACTGGCGTCGCTGATACGTCACGCACTAACATAAATTGAGCATAAATCGAGTACATATCCACGCTTGACGAGTACGGAGCTAAACCGAGCCTTGCAAGCTAAGCGTACCATTCCTTCTGCCCCCCGGACGAGCATCGACAGGGCGCAACGGGTATTTGCTGACGCAAGTGTTAATACAGTTATTCTAGGACACATTTCTGCCGGCTGGGTATGACGGAACAAGACAAGTCCTCACTTAACCTCTTTTCCACCAGAAGCCAATGCGGGATGGAGCCAGAAACAGATGCGCAACACAACATAGTTGGGTGACCGGTACAGACCAGGATGGAGGAGCGGTACAGACCTGGGTTGAGGAGCGGTACAGACCTGGGTGTGTGAGCTGTGAGCAGTACAGACCTTGGTGGGTGAGCTGTGAGCAGTACAGACCTGGGTGGGTGAGCTGTGAGCAGTACAGACCTGGATTGGTGAGCTGTGAGCAGCACATATATGGGTGGGTGAGCTGTGAACGGTACATATCTTGGAGGGTGAGCTGTGAACGGTACATATCTGGGTGAGTGAGCTATGAGCAGTACAGACCTAGGCGGGTGAGCTGTGAGCAGTACACACCTTGAGCGAGTGGGCGGTGCTGAAGCGACGTTCTAACCGGCTGCCGTCCGGTAGTTTGATGGAGATGCGCACACAGTCGGCCCTGTCCGGCTGCGGCTCGTCTGGTATCTCTGACGCCAGCTCCACCTTCAGCCGCGCCGTCTCCTGTCACCAAGCCACACGTGACGTCACATCGCAAGGACAGCCAGTGACGTCACGCCGCACGAAGAAAAGGCAGTGGCGTGACGTCATACCACAGGGGTACAAATGACGCCACATCATCGAAGTCACAACACTCCCAAATGGCATCCGCGACATCACAGCACACCACCGAGCAGACAGTGACGTCACACCAAACCACAGGGACACCGGTGAGGTGGCACCTTCACATCGGTCACATCGCACCACGCCTTACGAGTAAGTGACGTCATATCGCACCAATGACGTTCAATGTTTCCATCCTAGCATCCAGAGGCGTTTGACACCAAACCCAACACGCATCTTCGATGACACATTTTCCGGTACAACACGTGCACAATACCGCGCTTGGTCGGCGTGGCGCGAACGCGATGTGTTCGTGGGCGACACGCGTGTGTTCGTGGGCGACACGCGATGTGTCCGTGGGCGACACGCGATGTATTCGTGGGCGACACTGGTGGAAATTGCAATGTGCCGACGGCAGGACTCCACAGTCCATTTTGAGCCACGGTGCTAGAGCCCGTAATTATGCCCGGGAATGTGATGCAAGAGTGGACGATGTAATCAGGGCGACACAATGCAGAAGCGAAATAGAAAGTTGTATATGCAATGTCGTGTAAATAGATGCAGTAATTGATTGTCTGCGAATATAACTGCGATTCTGATTTATTCGCGAGACCTTTCCCTTCAGCTTGACTGAAATTTCTGCCATTATGACAAGCACGGCGGGGGCGAAATTGTTGGTGATAGTACGAGTGGCAAATTATCCACGGCTGGATGTCATTTCCCGTTCGATGTTTGGCTATTTGGCGACCCTGGTCGGCTGGTACCACACGGCTGGTACCACACGGTACCAGTTGGTCGGCTGGTACCACACGGCAATACTAATTACATTGACCATTACATCTTCATTACATTGACCATTACATCTTCGATATCGCCGACATTCGACTCACGTTGGACATCTTGCTGAGCACTGTTATCATCACCGCACAAAGAGCAGCGCAGCACACCGGCATCCGCTGTTCTGGCAATTCGCACATGCAAGTTTATTCCCAAATTTCATTAGTTAAATTTCGTTAAATTAAGTTCATGTTTCAAGCTAAATTTATATACAGTAAAGTGTAGTAATCCACGGTAATTAATTTTCTTTAAGTTCAGTTAAAAATTCAGTTCGCTATTTGTTTCAACAAAAAACAATTAACTAGACCACTAATTTTACTTCAAATAGTTTTGAGTAGACTTTCTCGGACTATTTCACTCAGATGCTACGTAAGTGCTACAATAATTATTGCCAATTTCAACATACTCCACTATCATGTTATTGATATGGACAAAAAACTGCTATCAACTGCCACTTTCATTAAACATATACCCTCCTCAGTCACGAGCACAATTCGCTGCAATGTTTTTCGTCGCCAATGAGAGTCTGCAACACCACGGAAAACCAATCACAAGAGGCTGCATGACGACGTGCCCAGTGTACTGAGCAGAATGCCACCGATATAAAAATGGAGACAACCTGAGGTGCGAGACGGTGCGCCACAACCCCGCTGTTCCACCGTGTGGCACACACCTCGCTCCTCCGTCTTCACACAGACGGTGCGCCACCACCCTGTTGTTCCACAGTGTGGCGCACACCTCGCTCCTCCGTCTTCACACAGACGGCACCACCACCCTGTTGTTCCACCGTGTGGCGCACACCTCGCTCGTCCGTCTTCACACAGACGGCACCACCACCCTGTTGTTCCACCGTGTGGCGCACACCTCGCTCGTCCGTCTTCACACAGACGGCGCCACCACCCTGTTGTTCCATGGCGCGGTGTTCAGGGGTAAGGCGCCCGTCTCCCAACCGAAAGGCTGTGGGTTAAGGTCCCGCCCTTCGCTACCCTTTGCCCGCCACCGATCGGCGTGCGAGATTGACGACGCTATAGGACCCAAAGCAGTCGACTCGTCGCAAGACCACCAACCACCACCACCACGTGCAGCTCGCCAGTTCATCTTAGTATAAACGTGCCGCTAAACGACCAAATTTGCTCCTTGAAGTCTAAAACTAATAACCAACCAACCAGATCCTCACGTAAACAATACTAGTCAAATAAGAAACGAAATACAATCGCTACTCGGCGAGCAAGGTCCTAGCCGACTAGCCGTGGCATCTGTCAGTGATGGCCTCGCTACGGCGAACAGCAGCATGGCAGACGTGGCGCCAACATGAACAGCGAACAACGAACGATGCCACGCCATCGACCTTTGACATACAGTTAATACCCTACGAAAAAAGACGAACCTCATGGTGATGCTGGTGTATGAGCGACGTCATCAAGGCACAGCGGAATACACACCTCTTTGCGGAGCTGACGCTCGCGCTCTTGCTCTTTGAGATGCTCCTCCTCCTCAGCACGCCGCTGCCTCTCCAGCTGCCGCAGCCGCTCCTTCTCCTGGTCGGCCTGCAGTGACTCCTGGTAGGCGGCGTCCTGTTGCTGCCTGTCCGGTCAAAACGCTCCCACAGGTCAGGACATCCCAGTCAGCGGGTCGGGACATCCCAGTAAAACCCGGGCACCCTATAGGGCCAAGATATCCCAGTGGGCCCAGAACACCCATCGAGGTCAGGACATCCCAGTCATGAGGTCGGAACATCCCAGTAAAGCACCCTATATGGCCAAGATATCCCAGCCAGCTCAGAACACCCACACAGGTCAGGATGTCAGATCTGCACGCGGGCTTGCAGCCTGTTTCGCCAATTTGATCACTACATTTTGCATTAAGCACTACAATGTTTAAACTGGTGTAGCCTAGGGTTAGAACAAAAATCTCACCATTTAAAGGTGAGCGACATTGGCCTGACCAGAACGTGGAGCAGGTGAGCGACACTGACCTGACCAGTACGTGGAGCAGGTGAGAGACACTGACCTGACCAGTACGTGGAGCAGACGAGAGACACTGACCTGATCAGTACGTGGAGCAGACGAGAGACACTGACCTGATCAGTATGTGGAGCAGATGAGCGACACTGACCTGATCAGTATGTGGAGCAGGTGAGCGACGCTGACCTGATCAGTACGTGGAGCAGACGAGAGACACTGACCTGATCAGTACGTGGGGCAGACGAGAGACACTGACCTGATCAGTACGTGGAGCAGGTGAGCGACACTGACCTGATCAGTACGTGGAGCAGATGAGAGACACTGACCTGATCAGTATGTGGAGCAGATGAGCGACACTGACCTGACCAGTATGTGGAGCAGATGAGAGACACTGACCTGATCAGTACGTCGAGCAGACGAGAGACACTGACCTTATCAGTATGTGGAGCAGACGAGAGACACTGACCTGAGCAGTATGTGGAGCAGATGGGCGACACTGACCTGACCAGTATGTGGAGCAGACGAGAGACACTGACCTGATCAGTATGTGGAGCAGATGAGCGACACTGACCTGACCAGTATGCGGAGCAGATAAGCGACACTGACATGATATGTATAGTGAGGGACACTGACCTGACGAGTATGTGGAGTAGGTGAGTGAAACTGACCTGATCTCTTGCGTGAGGGTGCGCTCATTCCGCTCCGAGCGAGCAGCCACGAGAGACGCCTCGTTATCATTCACGATGGTCTGCAGCCTGGGGAATGGCATGGATTAGTCCGGGGGGACACGGCATGTAGTAGCCTGGGACACGGTACGGAGTAGGACAGAGCGGTAGAGGAAAAGAGAGAGCGAGAGCGAGAGAAAGAGAGAGAGAGAGAGAGAGAGAGAGAGACAGAGAGAGAGAGAGACAGAGAGAGAGAGACAGAGAGAGAGAGAGAGACAGAGAGAGAGAGAGAGAGAGAGAGAGACAGAGAGAGAGAGAGAGAGACAGAGAGAGAGAGAGAGAGAGACAGAGAGAGAGAGAGACAGAGAGAGAGAGAGAGACAGAGAGA